>OOFC01048478.1:0-10306 GCA_900323345.1 Pseudochromis fuscus
ACAGCCAAGAGAGGACATGAGAGGAAGGAGGGTTTGCTATGCCATTTATAGCATTGCGATGGTTAACACAACACTACAGTCTGGCTACCACCTCCATAATATAGGACACATAAACTGACATAGTAATGCTGCAAGGGGGAAGTTTCTGTCAGCTTGAACCAAATCATGCAGCTTTAATTCTTGCAACAGGGAGACTTTAAAAATGCATTTGTGATTTTTTTGCAATAGTACATACTTAGTGTATTTATTATTTAAAGTCACTGTCTAGGATTTCAACATATCAAGTGAGAATATGAAAAGAGAACAATGCAAAAATACATAATGTACTGTGGCAGGGAGACTGAATTGCTGAAATGCAACATACAAAAAACAACTGCGTTCTTATGCTATCATGATAATGATGCTACACTCACATGCAAATCGCACATAGGAGCTTAAACATTTGAATATAAAAGAAACTTTGGTCTGTGTTTATGCAGATGTACTAATAGGTGACTTAGAAAGTATATATAGAAAGACTAATTTACTGTCTGTATAACAACTTAAAAGAGATAGATAAAAACAGCTTAAGTATGATTGTATGAGTGCTACAACTATAATGATCATTTTAATTGTGGTCTGAATAGCTAAAAAAATGTATCAGTGATACTGCAAATGAAATTCCTCAGAAAAGGGAAAAGAAATTCTTATTTTGCGTGACTAACAACCCGTCAGATATTTAAAAAAACAACAGAAAAAAGCAAATACTTTCACCTGGGAAGCTTGACTTAGTGAATTTTGGACATATTTGCTTAGAAAAAACTATTCATTAGATATTACAGTTGTTGTCTGTCATTTTTCTTTATTGATTAGCTATTTAGTTCATTGTTGATTTGCTTCATCCGAGCTTAAAATCAGAATAGTACATTGTAAGTTGGTGTGAAACCTGACATGAGTGGTATCTTTGGGAATAGAAGGAGCTTTTGTTCCTCGTCGTCCCCACCGTAGTGCTCAGCGCAGACATGTGACGGGCTGTTGTAACACATTCACAGGCAGGCACTGTGGGGGTTTTTTGTGTGTGTGTGTGTGTGTGTGTTTTTTTGTGCGTTTATTCCCATGTACACACATTGGCCTCGCCCTGTCCTCTCCATCTGCTCTGTGTCTCATCCCTATTTGTGTGTGTGTGTGTGTGTGTGTGTGTGTGTGTATGTGTGTGTGTGTGTGTTTCTCATGTCAGGCCGTGTGGGATGCCCTAACCCTGGGGCTGACGGCCTACTCATGCTCAATGGTAATTATCTCTTAGCACCATCTCCCTCTGCGTCTCCAGCTCTCATGATGCTTCCTGTGTTACTGTTTAGCCTCGTTAGACACACTCACCACACTCACACTGCTATGTTCAGGCCGCATGATGTGACCTGTGCTAGATCTGGTGTGGAGATGAGAATCTGTATCTGCTAGTACGTGTTAAATAGTAATTCTTCATGATATAATTTAGTATATTTACATAAAGTGTCATGTGCCATCTTTTTTTGTGGTTCCACCCTGAACTATATAATCATCACTGTATCTTTTGTTGTGTTATGTTATCATCAAAGATACCAACTACCACTAATCTGCTTTTTTCTTGACTTCTCCAAATTATAACTCAAGGTCTACCATGTTTTGTACTGCTACTCATGTGACACGGATTGTTTCCATTGTTGTGCTAAGTCACAAGAGGACTTGAATGCATCACAAGCAGTACTTGGTTACATCCTCCCCATTAAATTTTCAATGCCACTTAGAATAATTGTTGACCTGCAGAGTCTTTTTTTTTTTTTTGCAGCCCCACATGTGGACACACATCGCGTTGGTGTCAAAAATAAAAGCTTGTTTTATAACAGTCTCACATAAATCTGGGTCAGACAGTATTTGCAAAAAATAATGACCATGTTTTTTATTGTTTCTGGTGTTATTTTTAGACCCAAATATCAGAAATTCATTTTTGTCCCCTTGTATAGGCAGTTTTTAGCTCATGTGCTTGAGGCTGTTCATGCTGCTGTGTGTGATGAGACTTGTTTACTTTACTTTTATGTTTACTTTTCTGGTTTTCTGAATGGCTCCATCAGAATTTTATTTATAGAAAAAAGAAAATTAAATTGTACAAAGTGTCTTTTATAGATATCAGAGTTTTCTATGCATTAAGCATAAAAACAGGAAAGTCTTGTTTGAAAAAAATGTAAGATGAAGGTAGAAAAAATATCCAACAACACAGATGTTTTTTCTTAAAGTCTTGTCTGGTCTAAAGAGGGTGTAAGTTCTTTAAAGCATCTCACTCCCTTTAGCTTGTTTGACACTGTCCTTATTGATTGGTGGTTGAAAGAAGAGGCTGTGATATCTACAGTTTAAAGTTTACAGTTACAAATACCCTGTGGGAAATGTCTGCACAGCTGAAACTTGCACTCTTGTACTTTTCCACATGCAGCCAGGAGCTATGGAAGGCGCCGAGGTAAATTCAGCTTTCTACAATGTGTCTGTTTACTTGTGGCTTATTCTCTCGTGGCATGTTTTATGGCTTACATGGATACCAAACTGAGGCCTTAAGTCTGGAGAGAGATGTTAATATGTTACTGCGTTTAAATTGGGGAACGTAGTTTTTTGTAGTGTCATTATATAATCATGAGGTTGGAATTTTGTCCAATAAATTATGATTGGCTATTAAAAAAATGTACCAGAGTATCTTATGATTGTGTTGCCTTAATATCCAGACATGCATGACGTCAAGGGTTTCAGGTTTGTGTCATGTTTATGTGATGTACTATGGCTGTGCCTCTGCTCTATGGACCCCCAAAGTGTACAGACAAGTGTAAATGTCTTTTTAAATGGTCTATTTTTGTTTATTATGTGTTTTTTCATATTGCCTTTGAGCCAATTTTATGCCTCCAGCTTTGTAACCATGCAAGTTCAACAGTTTGCCTCTGTTAGCTAACACCAATGCCAAAGGTATTTTGAATCAACCCGTTCGAGGCTGCAGTTGTAAATAAACACTGTTCAAAGACACAGTGTCTGCAGCTTTTATTGTAGGTGTCAGCTTAACAAACCTGCTCTTTTATCTATAGAGCTGAGATGATTGTTAGAGCTACTGTTAGACGTGTTAGCTAGCTTAGACAAAGCCAAGACAAAGACAAAGCCTGCTTCTCTTTTTGCTCACAACTCTGAATCATGCAGCTAGCATTAGCCAGTGCTAATGTAGCGTCACTTTGATGATAAGTAATAAACTGAGCTCGGTAGGTAGGTAGCATGTGTGCAGTTGCTAATAGGTGAATTTGACTAAAATTTGACAGAATTTCTTAAGTATTCCTGTAACTATTGTTTCATTTATATGTATATTCTGTTTGTTATTATTATTTATTATCACATGGTGTGTTACTGTTAAATAAGGAACATTTTGGGGCTCCATACTGCTCAGCCATTATGTTAACAGCTTTGCTCCACTCAGCCAGCCTTTCCACACCTGCTTTATCTGCCACGCTGCTCAAAGTGGAGCACACATGATTGCGTGTTCCAGTCTCAGATCTGTAAAAACTAAATTGTACATAATCCTCACTTTAAGCTGGTGCTTTGTCTCACAACCACTCAGCGATAAACTGCAATGAAAGCTGAAACATTATTTCATAGACAGCCTCTCTTCTGAATGTGTCCTTGTCATAGCAGAGATATAAACGTGCCTACAGGGTGGGCATGTTCTCCAATTTGACTGGGGTTAGATACAAGTCTGTGATTGTTTCTGCTTGTGAAGGTTTTATAGCATGCTTGACATTTGCTGTAGCCTTATCTGCCTTTTTCTTTTCATCCTCCAGGCCGCTCCTCTCTCTTCCCTATTGATGACAATCTTCTTGATGATGGCCATGGCAACCAGGGTGTCCCAGGGGTCCTTGGCTCCCCCAACTGTTACCCCCACCAAAACGGGGAGCGCATCGAGCGCTTCTCCCGTAAGGTGTTTGTGGGAGGTTTGCCTCCTGACATTGATGAAGGTGAAGATGACTGAAAAATAAAGTACTTCATAACTGCATTATAGTGCTGGGCTTTGGCATTTCTACCTTATCAACCTTTTTTCACATTCGCGCAGATGAAATCACTTCAAGCTTCCGTCGCTTTGGTCACCTGGTAGTGGACTGGCCTCACAAAGCCGAGAGCAAATCCTACTTTCCACCTAAAGGTACTGGCAAAAGCAGCAAACAAAAAGCCCAAACGACTTGTGTTAAACATGTATTCATAGCAACTAAACCCAACTTATTTGCATTGGTTACGTCATCACGTTTCTGCATGTCTCCACTGAGGCTCTGTATGTCTGTTGCTTTCCTAGGATATGCCTTCCTGCTGTTCCAGGAGGAGAGCTCGGTGCAGGCTCTGATTGAAGCCTGTATGGAGGAGGATGGGAAGCTCTACCTGTGTGTCTCCAGCCCCACTATCAAGGACAAACCTGTGAGTTTAGCAACACCAGCTCACAGTGAAAAAGAAACAATGCTCACATAAGTGAAGTCAATTAATCTTGTTTTACTCTAGGTGCAAATTCGACCCTGGAACTTGAGCGACAGTGATTTTGTGATGGATGGATCTCAGCCCCTTGATCCCCGCAAGACCATCTTTGTGGGAGGTGTCCCTCGTCCCCTGAGAGCAAGTAATTACACCCACTGTGCTTGTAATATTGTGACTGACAAGAACATGTTGTGCTGTAGATTATCAGTTTTATGTTTAAGAAGTGTGACATGAGACCTGAGACCCATCCACGTTCACATTCGGACGGCGTTCTCCCCTGCTCCATCTCACTTCCTCTTATGCATTCTCATCCTTCTGCATCCTTTCTTTATCCTTTTCACGGATTTAAACAATTTTCTTTTCCTTTCTTTTCATTCCTTGACTAGTTGAGCTGGCCATGATTATGGATCGTCTCTATGGTGGAGTGTGCTACGCAGGAATTGACACAGATCCAGAGCTCAAGTACCCCAAGGGGGCAGGACGAGTGGCCTTCTCCAATCAGCAGAGTTACATCGCTGCCATCAGCGCCAGATTTGTCCAGCTGCAGCATGGTGACATAGATAAGCGGGTGAGGCTTCCCTTTCATTAACAATTCCCACATTCACTACCTTTCATAAAGTCTACGACGTGCAGTCATCATTGGGACATGTCGTTCACACAGTTTTTGAATGCAAGTATGTATGTGTGCGTGTGTGCACGATCAGCATCTTGTTGCTATGGTGAGCAAAAAGTTATTAGCACTGATTGAATGAGTTTTCGTTCCTCCATTACGCGATAGCCTTTTATAAACAGTCACATTAACTACATGTATTTTCTGCTTCTTCAATGTCTCCAAAATGTGTGTAGGTGGAGGTGAAGCCCTACGTCCTGGATGATCAGCTGTGCGATGAGTGCCAGGGTGCACGCTGCGGAGGAAAATTTGCTCCCTTTTTCTGTGCTAACGTCACCTGTCTTCAGTACTACTGTGAGTTCTGCTGGGCCAATATCCACTCCCGTGCTGGCCGAGAATTTCACAAGCCCCTGGTCAAAGAGGGAGCCGACCGCCCTCGCCAGATTCACTTCCGCTGGAACTAGAGATGCGACCTCCACGTCCACGGTGACACAGTCTGGGGAAAGGGAAATGAAACACTGGCTAACAGGAAAAAGAGCATCGCTCTGCCTCTCCTGCTTTCCTAAGCTATCAGTATAATCGAGTACGTAACACTATACAGTATATACTATATATATCTATATATCTTTTGTAGCAGCCAAACACCACAAGCCTCAGTTTTTCACCAAATCCCCCCTCACATCTCAGGCTCTGACAACTCTACGACTCTTTTGTGGTACTTTCATCTTTTCTAAGAGGAGATTTAAAAAGAGATTGATTTTTGTAGCTTTTTTTATTATTATTATTTTTGTATGTGAGATTTAAAGTAGATACGGGAATGTTTTTGCATGGGGGCAGCTTGTCTGTCTGTTTGTCTGCTGCTAGCCACCCCACAGTGCGCTCAGTGCACACTTGTTTCTGGGAAAACCTCGATTCTCTAATGTTGACGTCTGCCCCAGGTCATTAACCAAAGGTAGCAAAAACGATAGGAAGCTTAAAAATTGACGCATTTTCAGCCACAAAACAAACGATTGTTTTTTAATGTTGCCATGGGCTCTTTCTTCTTGTTAGAGAGTTTATTAAAAAAAAGATAATAGGGTTATTTTTGCCCTCATACTGACCCGTAGAGCGATACCTCAAAATGCAAAAATCTGGTTTCTGCTAACTGTATTCAACATTTATACGTAAGCTATTTTAGAAGCTTTGCTGCTACATATACATATATATGAATAGATGTGTAGGTGATATATTAGATGACATTTATAAATCAGAATCATGTGAAAAGAAATGCAGTACGCACTTAACCACTTATGGCCCCCATTGCCATAGAAAGAGTTAGAGTGCATGTAATGACAATAGGCTTAGCGACACAAATAGCATGCAGGATAAATGTGAGGAAAAAACCACTGAGAAAAAAAACAACAAAAAAACAAATCACTGAAATTATAATTAAAGACAAATTCTATAGTGAGTAGCATGAACATCAATTACAGATGCCTAAGAGGGGAAAAAAATCAGATGAAGCTGAATAAGTTAAAAAAAGAAAAAAAGAAACATATTTAAACTTGCATGCATTGATGTTTCTCTGTTGTTTGATCCGTTTACATACTAACAATACAAAAAAATATATTGGTTTTACTGTAGACTTAGTGGACGCCATCATTTTGTGACGTGGTGGCTCGTATGGCAAAAAAAAATCCTGTTGAGAAGCAGAGTGGTGTTCAGTGGTTTGTGTTTGTGTGTTGTCCATGTGTTGTGTGACTGTTGTTAGTGTAGAATGAGGATCTAGTTTAGTTACCAACAGATTTACGTAGAGGAGAATTAAACATCAGAATGACTCTGCCTTCACCCTTCCTATCCCATATCTTTCTGTGGTTCCAAAGGTTAATCTGACAGAGCATCTCTCCCACAAACAAAACAAAAAGACTCTGTCAGCTTTGAACACTTAGCTGGATCGCATTAATAAGCATCCTTCACTAAACATGGCTTATTTTTTAATGAAACAGTCAGGCTTTTGTGCTGTGTGGCTGCAGTGTTATAAATCCAAGAAAACCCAGTTACTGGAAGATGCAGCATCTCCACATCTCCTCATTACACTTGTAACACTGAGGATGATGAGACATTTGTCTCCTGACGTACTAAAGATGAAACTCTCTTCTCTATTTTTAAATATTGTTTGTTTTTATTTCCACCTCGACCCTTGGAAAACTTTTTAAAAACTATTTAGGGACAATCTTTTCTGTGAGGACGGTGGCCCTGCCGTCTGTTTGGTACTGTACAAGTGTGTCGCTCTTGTGTCGTCGTGGTGTTAGTGCTCCATGCCCCACTGTGTGTCTCCTCGGTATCAGTGTTCAAGCGTCAAGTATGTACTGTTACCAAACCTTAATGAAACTGAGACTGAGTCTATTTAGTTGAGTTGTGTATTTGAAATCTGTTCGTGTCAACTACTTTACCCATTACTGGCTCTTCAATATGTTTTTTTTTTATAATAATATATTATGCACTACTTTTCTATATCCCTGCTTGTTTTCTTCTTCTTCTTCTTCTTCTTCTTCTACTTCTTCTACTTCTTCTTCTTCTTCTTCTTCTTCTTCTTCTTCTTCTTCTCCTCTTTAGTGATTTCAGTGCAGATGTGGACTCTCTGAAACTTCCACCTATTTATAATTCTACAGATGATTTATAAAGTTTTATTTTTACATGATTACTTATTTAAGATGTAGTGTGAAGCAGTGGTCTTAAGTTATCTGTGTTTTCTGTGAGTAGAGCAAAAATCTAATATTTTCTAGTATATTCTAATAAAGTCTGGATGTTGCGAGGACCGGGAGTGGGATCGAGGTGAAAGCTTAAGAAAGAGCTCCCGCCGCCCTCCCCTGTCGCCGCCTCCCCCTCTCCACCCTCTCCGTGGCTTTAGTTCTCATGGCGTCTGATGATGTTTGAATATCGTCACCTGTAACACTTGACTCGTGCTGTTTTTGTGAGGTTCTATTTTCTATGTTAAAACACTGTTACTTTGTTCTGTATGTGTCTTTGTTTTTGTAAAAATCATATTTATTTCACTATTTTTGTAGACAAAAAAAAACCTATTTGATTTTGATTGTATTTTTCTATTTAAATAGTACTAATAGTACAATTTATTTCCCCCTAATTATGTCCAAAAGTTCTGTTTCGAGACTAAGAATCATGTCATCAGTAACAACATCAAAGTTTTTGATAAGCGGTTGATTCTTCTTTTGATACACATGACACGTTTCATTTGAAGGAAGGAAACATGAAGGTTTTAATATATTCTGGGAAGACACTTGAGATTCTCCCCTGTTGCATCGAGGCTCCGGCTGCCTGTCCTCGTAGATGCTCTGAAACTTGAATATAACACATTTTGAAAGGCTAACTAACCTCGAATCTGTGTTGTGATGTGCAATACTGTTTCTAATGTTTGTATAAAAGTAAGAACTACAGTGTAAACCTTTTTAATGCAGATTTATTTTTTTCATTGCATATTTTGCAGAATTCTGATCCACAGTGTCATTTTTTACTGTCAGAAAAATAAACCCCGTTTTTTCATTGCAAGTATTTTTAAATCCAGATATCTTTGTACTGATGTAAATGATTGTAGTTATTTTGGATAGTGTTTTGCTAACAAAAGGAGAGACTTTTTCATGCATATTTCTATTTCATTTCATCTTGTTTTATCCCGCATTTTTATTTCATTTAATAGTAGCAGAATTCTTGGAATAATTTTTCATATTTAAATGTCATTGGTATTATTTTGTATTTTTATGTGGAAATACACTATATATAATTTTAAGATGCTAATTGCTAAGATATTATTTTGAGTTTAATTATTTTTAAAGCTAAATATTTGTAATTTTATTGTTAAAGTGACTAATTTCTAAATCAGAGTTTTGTGTATAGATTCACAAAAGTGGTTTATGAGGTGTTTGGATTGTAATTATTACTGACTGGTTCTTTGATATGCAAAATGAATATCATGTTTATTTTTATTTTTGTTGGTTTTGTATTTAAATGGGGTGTTGATTACAATCTTTTTTTTTCTTTCACTTCCTGAATAAAGACCCATTCTGTTTGGACACAATCTGGCTGGATATGTTTTCTCTTCTTCTCTGAGATGTAGCTTCCTGTGTGCTCAGCAGGGAGCCATTCAATGTGCTAAGGGAAATACTTTTTCATTTAATCTGACTGGTTCACACATAAAATACACTTGGAATAAAAAAAGCCTTTTTAATCCCTTTGGATTGTGTATTTACACTACCGTTCAAAAGTTTGGGGTCACCCTACAAAAAACAATTTGACCAATTTTACCAAAACAAGTATCACAAAACATATGTAAACTACAACTGAACACAAACAGCAACCACAACATCAAGTTATACTGAGTAAATGTCTCTGAACCAGCAAAACATCCTCCAATCATATCTCTGCCTCTCCTGTGTCTGACAGTGGGAGAGATACAAGTGTTTCCCGTCACGTCTGAAACATATGTAATCAGAGTAAAGCAGGTAGAACAAGCTGGTAGATCCCTCAGTCTGTACATGGTCATTGTTGTCATTGGAAAACCATTGCTTTGATAGGGTGACCCCAAACTTTTCAATGGTAGTTTATATATGAGGGTTCATCTTTAATGTCTGTATAAACTTTTATGGTAATCAATCCAATAGTTGTCGGTGCCATTTCAACAAACACCCAAAATATGAACTTGTTTGCACTACAGCAAGGGGGGGAACATCTAAGCCAGAAGATTTTTAGGAACAATGAATGTCCGTACATAACATGTTATGATGCTACATGGCTAAAATGTAAAAGATAGAAAGGGATTATTTGTACTAATACACAGATTTTTACCTCCTCCAGGGTGGCTATGTTTTTGTTTGAGTTTGTTTCCATCCATCCATTTGCAAAATTATGGAAAAAACGTATTATCACTGCTGATGTTTTTTGTGTTTCATTTTTTATTTTTTTTATAGGGGTGGCACGGTGGTGCAGTGGTTAGCACTGTGCTCTCACAGCAAGAAGGTTCAGGGTTCGAATCTTGTCTCGGGCCTTTCTGTGTGGAGTTTGCATGTTCTCCCCGGGGACTCCTGCTTCCTCCCACAGTCCAAAGACATGCTTGTTAGGTGAATTGATCAAACTAAAATTGACCATAGGTGTGAGTGGGAGCATGAATGGTTGTTTGTCTCTGTGTTAGCCCTGCGATAGGCTGGC
>OOFC01048478.1:10326-47623 GCA_900323345.1 Pseudochromis fuscus
TGGTGCAGTGGTTAGCAATTGTGCCTCACAGCAAGAACGTTTGGGGTTCGAATCTCAGCTCGGGCCTTTCTGTGTGGAGTTTGCATGTTCTCCCTGTGCATGGTGGGTTTTCTCCGGGTACTCCTGCTTCCTCCCACAGTCCAAAGACATGCTTGTTAGGTGAATTGATCAAACTAAATTGACCATAGGTGTGAGTGGGAGCATGAATGGTTGTTTGTCTCTGTGTTAGCCCTGCGATAGGCTGGCAACCTGCCTGATGACAGCTGGGATAGGCTCCAGCAGATCCCTGCAACCCAAGTGTGGAACAAGCAGGTATAGAAAACGACTGACTGATTTTTTTATTTTTTTATTTTGAAAGAGTTAACAGGTATTACCTAAGCAACAAAAAATCTAATTCTGAGGCAAGATCAGAGGATGGGATCTTGTTAAAAAAAAGAAAGACATTAAAACAAAAAAGAAAAAACTTCAACTGTACATGTTTTAACAAGAGAGTGTTGTTATCTCACCAGAAGATGGCAGCAGTGCTCACAGTGCATGAGTACAGCTGGATCATGCCTTGGTGACGGTTTGCCCTCTCTGAGTGCTGTCAAGTTTTAAACTGATTTTATTTTTAATGAGCGAGCATTCATGTCATAATCTGTATATATTATGTGTTTTCACTACTTTTAAGACACCAACAACCTCTCCCTGTGTTCTGTGTTTGGTAATATTTTTCATATGTTATGTATAAAGGTGACACAGACTAAACCATATGTGAATGATTAGAATGGAGGAAATAACGCCACAGAACCTTCCACTCACAATGACACATCACTTTAGCCGCCATCTAGGGGTAAATGTTTGAATTACAATTAAGATCCACACTGAGGTCATGAAGACTCAAATACGTTCTGTCATTTATTAATCTGATTCCAGGTCCAAGTGGCTGACTGCTTTAGTGTCAGACTTGGAGTCCCTCACTGTAGGAGTGACATAATGGAGTTCTGTATGCTCATATTGTGTTGTTTGGCTGGATGATAGTTGTTTGCCATGAGAAGTTTATGAGGCAGAGAGAAGGGAGTGGATAGGAAGAAGAGGAGGAGGGAAGGAGGGAGAGTTGGCTGAAGTGAACTGCTGCTGCACTACAGGACTCTGTCAACGACGCACCAGCTGAGATCTGCACACAGATGTCTGACAGGAACATGTTCAGTGAGGACGTAGGACGAGCAAAAGACTGGAATCTGTGCAGATCAGAGGACGGGGAACCTCAGCAGTGAGAATTTTGATTCGTTTTGGAGATGAAGAGCTGCCAATTGTGGGGTAAGAGCACTGGTTACACACCTCTGTCTCTGCATGCACTGTCTTATGGCTATCATCATCATCATTCACATATCCTTCATTCAGAATATGCATAAATGTATGTGTGTAAATAGGATGGACACCACAGAAACTCCGAATCTTCTTTTTAATAGCACATGTTCTGTGAATAGTTGTTACAGTTCGTACTTGTACCAACATGTGTGTGTGTGTGTGTGTGTGTGTGTGTGTGAGAGCATGCCTTCCGAGTATGTGTGGTTGCAACACAATGGTGGTTGCAAATAATCCCATTCAAAAGTGTCAGATGTCCAAAAGTTTGTTCTTTTATTTGTTTTTTCACATGATATAAAATTATTAATTGCATGAGGACTCACTAGTAAACTCTTGACATCAGTTACAAACACCTGAAGGGCTACTGACTTAAAGTGAACACAGATATTTTCAGTGAATAACAGCCAATTTATCTGCAGCAATGACCTTGTTCCACCTGTTCACAGGGGAAATAATACAAAAATCAAGAGTTGTTTTTTTTTTTTTGTTGAATTCTGAATGAATCTTTGTTTATCAAATATGAACAAAAATGTGTACAGATCATAAAATGGGTACATGTGTAGCTTTTTTCTTCATGTTTCACAGTGTAGCTTGTCATGCATTGTGTGTTACTATCTTTGCATACATGTACTGTGTCCTCACACACATACACTTGTCTACCACTTCTTCAAAGATAGCCATTTTACTAATGCTGACATCATTGCTGCAGAGAGGAACTTACGGGCGGGGTTTTTCTCACTCACAGGACCTCACATTGGCTCTCTGACCAGTTCATTACCCTCAAAACCAAAAACATGTTTGGTAATGACATGGCGGTGCGCTGCAGAGAACCCTCAACTTTTTCATGTCATGTGTGTGCTTTTGGATGCATTGTGTGTGTCCTTCCTGTTTATGTCATCATATTTACTGCACACATAATTTGTCTGATGTGCTGGCACGGTGCGCTGCCAGACAACAACGGGAAAGAAAAACCTGTTGTAATAAAAAGACACACTTTTCTTTCTAGAGGCCAACAAGGGGATGATCTTCCTTAATAATAGACATTACACATATGTTCCGACGCCCCCACCAAACAGAGATAAACAGCAGATGCAAAACTCACATTCTCACACCCACATGGGCAAATCTGCAAAGAACAAACATTTGTATTTATCAAATCTGCAAATCCTACAGCTTAGTTTCTTCCATGTGGTCAGACTCCCTGAAGATTTTCTCACAGAAGAGCACAGTTTGTCAGCATATGCCCATATGAGCTCATTATTATGGAATGTTTAATGCCCAACACTCATGTCACTTCTTCACATCATCTCTGTTTTTCTTTTTGATTTAATTATTTTTTTCCAGTTGGCAAAATATAAAGTTGAGATGTCCCTCTCTCTGTGCAACATAAATGTGTATTGTTTGCTCAAGTGCCATTGCCTCATGATTAGGTTCCCCTGACAGAAACTGTGCTGGATATTATGTCATGACTTGGGAATGTTTTGGCAAAAAAAATGAAAAGACTTGGAACTGAGACAAAGATTTTGTTTGAGGTCGCTCACATGCAATTTTGTGGTTGGATGAGAACATCGGCGTGAGACCGAGTCAAACACCAATTGCTTCTCATTACAAGAAATCACATCTGGCCTCATGCTGTATATGATCAAAAATTAGATTCACTGATACACTTTTGTGGTGTCTGTGAATGACAACAGCACGACGACTGTTTGTGAAAACTGATAAAGGATCTTCTTCAGAATCTGACACTAGAACTCGCAGCTTCTAGTTTATTAGTTACTTTACTCTTTTGGAGTAAAGTACAATTACAACAATTTTTGGACAACTGCAAAAGTAGGTAACATGCATGATCTTTTAAAATGTTTTTTACACCTACAGATTTGAAGATATGGGCTTTGATGGGAGCAGTCTGTCTGTGGCACTGTGTCTTTGGACAGCTGTTTGAGGCCAAGCTCAAAGGAGCACCGCGACTGATCTGCAGTGTCCCCGGGTCACCAGGCCTGCCTGGCAAACCTGGCCCCAGCGGGCCCACAGGAGCAGATGGGAATGTGGGTATCCCAGGAAGAGATGGCAGAGATGGCAGGAAGGGTGAAAAGGGAGAAAAGGGAGACACAGGTATAATATAAAACATAAACAGATACAGCATTAGCTAATGTGTGCTATAAATAATTTCTACCAGTTTGTGCAAGAAGAGAAAAGCTAGCACAGAAGAGTTTTCTTATTTGACAGCTGGCAAAGAGACGATGAACTGTTGAGTTACATCAAGGAATTTATCGCCATGAATTGCATAGCTAGGAAATAATGTGTCAAACAAACTATGAAGGACTTGTTTACAATAGCACCTACTGCAGGCTTTGTGATGAATGACAAGTTGATGTACAGCAGTCTAAGGCCTCCTCTAAAAAAACACAGTGATCACAAACATCACAGCTCAGAGTAAACACGCTGAAAGACTGCACTCATGTACATACCAGCACAGAAAACACCTCACAACTAAACTCAAGGTTCAGGCACTAGCTTTAGTCCTGGAGCTTCAAGCAGAACCCCAACGTAAGTAAAACAACTAATTGGTAGAGATTTCTTTATTTTAGGTTATTCAGAAGAAAACATTTCATGTGGGGAAAGCTGCCATGTCAGCTGTGCCTATTGGCCTCATCCAGCAGAATATTGTCCTGGTATCACCTATAAAGTCTGAACTGCAATAAATCAGTCATGCACCTGTGTTTTCCATTATGTGTGGAAATAGGAATTCAGACTCACACCTTCAGCTGAACAAGGAACTACTTGCACTAACACACATCATGTGAATTGTAATGTTTCCTAGCTCCAGGGTATTTACAGTGTGAATGGAATTGACTGTATATAAGACAGTTTGGATGAATAAAGCCACAATTGTTTGAATAAAGAGAGTGGGAATTGTGCTTCCATTGCTTTAATAGCCCTGTAGTAGTTTGGTTCAACATAGGTAGAACTCAGATTGAATTATGTGTCAGAGAATTTACTAAAAAGCAATTCTTCACAGTAATGATGCACAAATGATAATCTGAACATGACGTTTCTGTTTCAGGACTGAAGGGCAGGGTAGGCCCAACAGGTAAGATAGGAGAGAGAGGTGACCGTGGCCCTGCGGGTAAACGAGGCCCTACAGGAGAGACTGGAGATGCAGGCCTGCCTGGTGCTCTGGGCCGTAATGGAGTGAAAGGGGATAAAGGCGAACAAGGGCCACGTGGAACTGCAGGAATCTGTAAATGTGGCAGCCTGCTGCCTAAATCTGCCTTCTCTGTGGGAATCACTAGCAGCTACCCTGCTGAGAACATCCCTATCAAGTTCAACAAAGTCCTCTTTAATGAAGGCGGACACTACAACCCACAGACAGGCAAATTCATCTGTGCATACCCAGGCATTTATTATTTCTCTTATGATATTACACTGGCCAACAAACATCTGGCCATTGGTCTGGTGCAGAATGGTCAGTATCGCATCAAAACCTTTGACGCCAACACAGGAAACCACGATGTTGCATCTGGGTCCACTGTCATGTACCTGAATCCCGAAGATGAGGTGTGGTTGGAAATCTTCTTCAAGGACCAGAATGGTTTATTTGCAGACCCTGGCTGGGCTGACAGCCTCTTCTCTGGTTTCCTTCTATATGCAGACACAAACTACTTTGACACACTGGCAGAGGACTATGCATAGAACCTGGAAAAACAGTCCACAAACTGCTAGTCACTGTTGTTTTGATAGTTTTATTATGCATATTGTCTAATCAAACTATATTTTTTATACAAATGTTTATACTGCTACTTCTACTATTAGTATAGAGACGTATCTATTGATTTAAAATTGTATTATCTGATAAAGCTTGAATGAATTTTGATTTATTTGTTTTGAATTTGCGATGGATCAATAATAACTTAAATAAACATTGTTTACATATGGAGTTTAATTTGGAAATTTTGTTTATACAAATGAGACAAAATTGTCACGTGTTAAAGAGTCAAAACAGGTCAGTCGGTGTTGGTATTTGTGTGCGCGTTTGTCGCCTCTCGGATCCCGTAGTGAACGATCTGACACGTCACTAAGCTGTTTGATTGACAGTCCAATGAACGAATGGAAATCCATAACCGTTGAAATGTTAGTTGAATTTTATTCAAGGTAGGTTGAGAAGTAGTTTATGTCGTTACTAGGCAGCGGTAACGGAGTTCGTTTGCTCCGGACTAACTAAGGAGAAACTATCTCAACGTGAGCATAAACGATACCCGTACATGGATGTAAAGTAGCTGTTTTTATTGTAAACGGTTAATTATTGTTGAAACAGCTGCTGTCACCATGCTGGCTTCCCCAAGGTAAACGTTCTCTGCTTGGTTTATGCCATAAATCGCATTAATGTAACTATACTGCACGTCTGTTAGATGCTAAGCTAACATTAGCTCTGTTTTTAAAATTACTGTTTTTGCCCTAGCGGCATTCGTGAAAAAGTGCGCAAGAAACGACGTGCCCTGCAAGAAAGTTTGATGAAAAATGAACTTGTGGACGACGTTCAGGTACAGTTACAAAGGCATCTCTTCTATAAATCATATTTCCAATAAACATAACATCTTTGTTGTTACTGTGGGCTCTTACTAATATTTACCAATCACAAAATAATGAAAAAGCGCAATTCTTGACAAGACTCAACATGATCTGGAGAAGCCAGGCTCATTTTGTACACATTCATAGTCGGATCACACCATAGACACGCACAAGAACACACATAAAGAAGCTGGTAATGCTTTATTAAATATACTCGATAGGCTCTGGTTCCGTCTACCGAGTTGAGTGGGGAGAAGCAACAAACTACAATGCAGGTTGGTGTGTGTGTTTTGTAGTTTAGCTCGTATGCTGTAGTTGGCCTCCTGTATGTGCTGCTGCCTGCCCAACACCAATATCCGACACGACTTTTCAGCTTGAATGCGCTAAACAGCGGTGTAGATTCAAGGGAGCTTTTTCTATTTATCTAATCTGCGTTCCTGTGTTACTGCAGGAACCTGAAGGCAGTGAGGAAGACCCAGGAGAGATTTTGAAACGCACCATAAGGGCTCAGAGACAGAGGCGGAAGAAAAAGGTGTATCTGCCTTTGAGACCCTCATTTATTTTTCTGTGATTCTTCAGGTTTAGCACGCATCAGATCTAACACTACTGATTTCACTTGATGTTTATTAGCTGCTTGAGCAGTCTGCAGTCCAGGAGTCCCATGACGATGATGTGGAGGAGATCTCCACTGTTCAGCATCATATCGTAGAAGAGGAATCAGCTGAGGTGCCAGATGATTCAGTGGCTTTGTCAAAAACTCTGACTAGCCGTCAGAGAGGTTTGTGTCGATGTTCTCACCCTTTATGCTTTCATCAATCAAATTTTTTCAGAGTGGTTGCAGTACAAAAACTGCATTTTTTATGCTGCATCTTACAGCATAAAAGTGTATTTATATTTTCTCATTTTGCAGCATGTCTAGTCAGTCAGTCATTCATTCATCTTCTATACCTGCTTTCTCCACACTTGGGTTGCAAGGATGTCTAGGATTCTTAAAATAAAAACTTTTTCCGAGTTATGGGACTGTAAAAGTTAGAAAATCATTATACCTGCTAAATAAGTTGTTGTTAATTTGGCATGTCAGCATTGCCATTGAAGCATGTTCAGACCCAAAGTGTAACTCTACAACCATGTAACAATATTAGACAGACCACATGTTAAATTAAAAAGTCTAGAACAGTTTGATTGGACCATTGAAATGTAAGAAAACACCATAGCTAGCTAACTAATGTTTGTAGATAACCTACTATGTTACGAGATAACATTAGTTCTCTGTACTAAATAAAAAATATGGTTACAAAACATTACTGATCACTGTGGCCACTACTACTCTTTGTCAGTTTTCTCTGGTGGTAATCTGAACTGTGCTGCTAACACCAGTGAATGTAATAGTACTATTGGTTGAATTTGCTCTGGGCAAGATGATTAAGGTCAGGTATTATATATATATATTTTACCAGGAAGTAAATATGATATAAAAATAAAAGATTTTTTGGCTAACAACCTTAAGTAAATGAACAAAATGACCAGCGATGTGATGTAAAAGGGTTAAAAAGACATTTTTCATTTTAGGTGGACTTTAAAGCTGGAATCATTTAGCAAATAATATGTAAGCGAAACTGGATCAAGTACTCATTGACAGCATTTGGAATTAGATATTTTACCAGCAATAAAACAATACTGAACTATAAACATACTTGTTTTTGTTATTTATTTATTTTGTGCTTTGCATTGTAGGCCTCTACCCAAGAACTCGGCATACTTCTGGCTCTCAGCATTTAGACAACGCTGTGACACAGCGTTTAGAAGAGAAGCTTAAAGCAGCTCGGGTAAACCCAGTTTCTTTATTGTTTTTACACAATTTTTCAAAAAATTTTTGGTTCAAATAAAAATCAAAAAGATGTCTTTTTCCAAAAGTCACATGTAAGAATGCATGATAGCCAGCCCTTGTGATAGGATGTTGATTTATAATGTATTGCCCCTTGTGTTCCAGTCTAAAGTTGAGATCCATCAACAGCAAGAAGCCTCTCTCGAGCCAGCCAGTCGCCTCCAGAGCCTCAGAGACCGAGATACTGTAACAAGATTTGACAGGGAGGTGAGCATCTGCCTCCATATAACTGTCATTGGACTGATGTAATCCAAGCCAGCAGTGACAGTTACCTCCTGGTATTTTACAGATTGATTCAGACCGAGCCGGAAGACATGATGCCCTTCCGTCCCTCAGTGCCAAAGTCAAATTCCGAGAAGCAGCAAGACGAGTAAAGCTTGAATTGAGATCGAAATCCTTTAGGTGCAAATCACCTATATCATTGTATTTAATCATGTCTTCTTTGAAAATACAGGTAGGAAAAAGCCAACCAACTGCTGAGGAGGCATACATTTTTTTTACATTCAACTTTGAACCAGAACCACCAGATGGGACTGAGAGAATCAGCGGGAAAAAACAAAAACAGAGACGGACGGTTGAGGAGGACAGAGATGAAGACAGAGGAGATGAAGCAGAAGAGCAGGAAGATGCTGAAATAGATGATCAAGATGAAAATGAAAACCAGGTAACATTCCAGTAATGACAGTCTGTTTGTCATGACTATTTCCACCTGTTCTGTATCTGCAGTTGCCTCATTCTTCTCCCTGCTGTAGAGTGAAGGAGTTCCTCTTGTACAAAACGAAGAGGAGGATTTATTCATTATTGACCAATCGCCCCAGGACTTCCTGGAAGTGAAAAAGGCAGAGTATGTTGGGTACCAAAATCTTATTCAGCGACAAAGCGAGCTCCTTTTTACACCAAGTTTTCGACCAGGTATAATATCATCATTAATACATCTATGGTTTTGAAGACATGGTGACATCTGTCATTAACTGAAATTATCTGTCATTTCTATAGTTCCAACCTCTGTTAAACTGCCTGAAAACATGAAGCCTCGCTATCTGGAGGATGAGGGTCTATATGTAGGGGAGAGGCCCCCTGTATCGCTGACCAATGAGAACATTCTTGAGAATCGCATTTTGAAAATGGAGGAGGTAACATAAATAAACTTGAGGAAGAGGTTAGAAATGTGATTTTTGATTTTGTTAAAAATATATATATTTTTTAATTGATTAGGGAAAGAAGTGGTTTGGAGATGATGGCAGGCTCCATGCTCTGCCTGACCCCATAAAGGAATCATCCACAAGACCCCCTCTCTTCCACATGGAGGAGGACCTGGACCCCGCACTGCACACTGTGTACAGGAAGGTCAGACACACGCCTTCTCATGTGACTCTCATTTCAATTCCAGTGTTTATTTGGCTCATCTAAAGCACTGCATGCATTTATACACTCAAAGTGTTGTGGTGCCCTTAGATTTGAGTGTTCTCTAATCCCATTGCCTTTAAAAAAAATCAAAAGGGTAGTTTGGCATTTGGTACAAAGAGAAGAGGAAGAGGAGTGTTTGTTATCAGAGAATAGAGCAGAGGTCGAGGCCATTGCGTCTGTGATATCGTTCTCTTCCTACAATATACAGCTACTTTCAAACTTCAACTGGCTATTAAAAGCAATACAAGCTGTGAAGTTATCTTTGAAGTTGACTCTGTATTAAAATTCAATTTTAGCTTTTCAACTCTTACCTTATGCCTGGTTTTACAAGAAAAAAAAGAATGTGGTGGCAACTAAAAAATGTTTTCATTTAATTGATTATTTATCTTTACTTTCTTTAGTCAAAAAAGAAATCACTGAAAAACTTTTCTTAAATTCTTTTTTTGTTTGACCAACAATCAAAAATTCTACATTATTTACTCATTAGTGAGATGTTTCAGCAGTGGTGGAATAAATAGTTACATCCCTGGTTACAGATGGTTAACTTACCCGTTTGTGTTAAAAAAAATAGGATTGGTGTTATTCATTCCCTCCTAAAGTTAACAGACTGCATGGCCCATCTGCATCCTTATTGGAAGCAGCTGATTCTCGACTTTATTCACAGTCAACTGGTCTATGGTGCGACCAGCCAAATTAGACATAATATAACAAATATGTGAGCCCTGAAAAAACAGGTTACAGATTCTAAACAGTGTTGAGATCAGGCTTTGTTCAGTCTGTTTAACCTGTTCACTGTCATCAAAGGAATATTTCACCCACAATCTTAATTAATTTTAATTGTAGAGAGAGGCACAGCTATCACATGTCATCATGTAGAAAACAGAGCATTCATTTCAGTTTAGTTGCGAGTTTATTGTACATTGTTGTCATGTGTGACCCTTCAATCTTGCCAACGATTTCCTGGTTCCTTTAATCTTGTGCACATATTTAGAAACATGCAAACAAAACACAAGCACCAAGTGTATTTCATAGTTATCATTTTCCAGGACAGTGCATGATGGATGATGTTGTTCAACCCTCCTTCAGGCACTGAAGTCCAAGTATGCAAATCTGTACATTGCCGGTGCAGCAGACCCTGAGGGAGACTACCAGCTTGATGTTGATGTCTCAGGGCTGATCTTCTCCCATCACCCACTTTTCAGCCGTGAACACGTCCTCGGGGCCCGTCTGGCTCAGCTGTATGATCAGTACCTCACCAGGCAGCGCAATAATCTCACAGGACACCTCACTGACAAGGTGAATGCCACCAGACAACTGTCTGTGTGTCATAAATCCATTATCACAATGACCTGAAAGCATTGTTCAAAAAAGCTACGTACAGTATATACAGTGTCAGCTGTGTTTTCTTTCTGCTTCAGTTGAAAGGATTGAGAAAAGCACAGCAGAACATGCTGGAGGTCCATGTTGGGCACAGCCTCACTCAGGCCATCCAGCAGAGAATTTCTGAGTACAGTCTGGAGATCAGGCAAGTCTGTCAGATTTCTTGAATACAACTAGAAACATGTCCAATGTAAAACACGGCTCAATGAAAACCAGTATTAAGTTTTTCCGACTGATGATTACAGAAACACGCGGCAGCTGCGAGACACCGAGCAGGAGAAAGACAGAACTCTGCTGAAGAACATCGTCAAAGTGTGGAAGGACATGAAGGCCCTGAGAGACTTTCAGAAATTTAACAACACACCCTACAAGCTTTACCTCAGGAGGTACCAGCTAAACTCACTGAAACCTCAAAGTCAAATGTTATTCCTGTCATCTCTGAGATTGTACAGTAAAAATAATATTTTGTGATTTTAATATCTAATAGCTGTTAACAAATATCTGATAATATTTTGACATTTTTGGCATTTGGCATTCTGCAGATTCTTGTATCCATGTCATTAATATGCTGTGTTGTCCGGTGCTGCTCCAGAGAAAATGTCGATCGGGCATCAGATGAGCAGGAGTGTGAAGATGAGATCTTGGCAGAAATTATGGAATTAGAAGCAGAGAGTGGAGAGGACTATGAGAAAAAGCTGGCTGAGTACAAGAAACAGCTGGAGGAGTGGAAGATCTGGAGGAGGAAACAGGTGCCAGCCCATTTATCAGCTGTAGCCTGGCCTTAGTCCAGTTCGTTTTCAGACTGCATACTAGTATAGAAATAAAATGTTATTTATGTTATTTAGCATCATTAGCCCCAGAGGGAAAAAAACGTTGTTTGACATCAGCCTTGCACTTGTTCTATCCTCATGGTCACTGTTTTCAGAAAGCCAAAAAGAAAAAGCGAAAAAAGAAGAAAAAAGTTCAGGCACAGGATGACACAGAAGAAGACGACGAAGACCAGGAAGAGAGTGAATCAGAAGGGCCTGCTGAAGAAGGCCCCCCCAAGCCGGAGCTTCCTGAGAGGCCTGACTATGACTCCATAGAGCAGCGAGTGAGAGAAAAAGCCTCCAAGATTCGTAGAAAACCAGGAGAGGCCATTCTGATCCCTGAGCTGTCTGCATCTGGAAGCATCACCGCCAGTGAACTCTGCCCAAGGTGTGTGTGTGTGTGTGTGTGTGTGTGTGTGTGTTCTTTTTAAGCAATGTTGGCAAAATGGCAAATAAATCCACTTATATTTCAAACAATTATAAGGATATGGATTTTCTGGGATTTATAGATTTTCTTCAGACGGGATCTCATCACCTGCTCTTATCTATAATGGGATGCTAAGTTTTTTTTTTATTACATTTGTTCTTAAAATGGTTCTCATGAGAAAATCTACATCAGATTCATGATTCTTCAAAAGTCAAAATGTTTGTTAGAATCATGAATCCCAGTCCTGCATACATTGGGCCTCATTCATCAAGGTCTCCGTAGTGTTTTTCTTAAATTAGTTCTTAAGAAGGTTTTTACAAGAAAGTCTATGTCAGATTCATGGTTGCAAAGTGTTCTTTACTGGCAAAAATGTTCTCAGCTGTGTTCTTAGATTGATGAATCCCAAGATTTGGTAAATTGAGAGTGTGTGGCAGTGGCTCCTTATTTGCATATGTAAATATACAGAAGTCACAGAAACTGAAGGGAGAGGGAAACAAAATGTAAACACATTGGAGCACCAGACTGAAAACCTGTGAAAACCTTCAGTAGTTCTAATGGTGGAGCTGCTGCAGGAGGTGAACAACAAGCCTGCTTCATATTTAGTAGGGTCAATTGTGGATACTATAAAGTAACACAATAAAAGATCCATTAGATGCTCTTACTTATCTATTGTGAGTGGTATCTGAAGAGGAGCGCATGACTGAGGAAGTAAAAAATAAGGTTTGATCTCAAATCTGGAGTCAAAGAAAAGAATCTGAGCTGGACCAGAACACTAGTTATTAATTAATGATTTAAGGACAGCGCTCAGCTGAGAGTGACACAGACCTGTACTCTGTGTCACCTGCACATTTGGATACAAACCTGGACCCCATATCAGTGGTTCTGTGTCTTGTCTCAGAATGAACTGACCCACATCTGATCAGATACGGTTTTGGAAAACCTGGAGAAAACAGACCAAGGGTCCAAGGGTACAGCTGCAATGACAACAGCTCTATTGTTGCTCCCAGGTGTGGGTCAGAACACACATGTGAATTGAAGCGTTAGTGTAGCAGTTATTCTATTTAAAAGAAAATGCTGTGTAAAAAAGTGATCAAAAATAATATGAATGATGAAAATATTAAAATTTCAATCCTATAATCATACACAACTATAGAATTTGAAAACACCATAACCAGGTATTTTGCGCTAAACATGTCACCTCTCAAGTGTGTAGATTTTGTTTATACCTACAAACAAATCCAAGGTAAGAAAACATCGGTGAAAGCCAAAGTCTTCTTAAGAATTGCATAAGATGGATTTAAGAACAAATTGGTAAATGAGACCCATTGTTTACTGGGTAATATCCTATCTATCAAAAATCAAACAAACAAAAACTCATTAAGAACTGTTGATAAGGTTTCCTGTATTGTTGCTAACAGACAAACTAACACAGGTGATGATGTGTTCGGTAATTGTCCCACCCACTGGCAGGTTTTTCACTGGTTTGATAAAAAAAATCTGAAATGAAATATACACCTCTTTCTGTGTGTTCCTGTGAATTTTTTCCATCATCTTTTTTTCTCTGTGTTTAGGTCAGAAATAGCTCGAAGAGAAGATGTTGCCCGCCGCTCTCTTTTCATAAAGGTCCTGTACAACGACAAGGAAGTGTCCCGAACAGACAGCCGCTCCCTGAACGCCGACTTCAGGGTGCACTTTGGTCAAATTTTCAATCTCAAGATAGTTAACTGTCCCCAAAGCATTAATTTACGGGTACGGTGAAGAAGCACTGAGACACTTTGTCAAATTCACACATTTACTCAATTGATGGCTGCTGTAATCCTTTCTCACCATTTCTGTGTGTGTGTATGTACTGTGTATGAATAGGTGTTTGAGGAGGTTGGATCATCATGCTCCCTCCTGGCTCAGGTGTTTCTTCCAGTGCCAGAGTCTTCTATCGTGACAGGCAATGCTCCTCTAGAGGAATTTGAGTTTAGCAGCAACCAGAGAGTGATGTTTGACCACGAGGGAGTTGGAAGTGGTAAATGTCTTTATCTGACACTACATCAAACCCAAAACACCCAGAAATATACTCCCTATCCAAGAACACCTTTTATTATGAACACATTCCTCTTGTCCTTTTACCTAACCCTGCCCATGTCGTCCTGTCCTTCTCTTGCCCTGTATGCTTCCTCAGATGTGCCTCTCTCATTTGAGGCTGATGGCAGCAACAAGCAGACCTTGCTGACCTCTGGGAAGCTGTCCTGCTCTGTTTCTTGGGGGGTTGGGGATGATGATGTACCGCTCGCACCTCCTGTTTCCCAACAGCCTGCGGGCATACACAGGTATTATCTCTCAAAGGACAGACCGAGCTGATTTAGCAGGTTTTAACTAGTTAACTACATCATTTACATCACTGCTGACTATTTTCCATTGGATCTCACAGAATATAAACAAGAGGTTTTTGTGCATTTATCAGTCAGTCAGTCAGTCAGTCAGTCAGTCAGTCAGTCAGCATCCATACATAAAAACTAGATCTCTGTGATTTGTCTTTAGAGACACAGGTTATTACCAAAGGAACAAATTAAATTCTGGAAAAGATCAGAGGATGTGATTCTGTTTGAAAAATCTTGAAATCCCAGAAAATCCCTTTCTGTCATGATGGGCAAATGTTTAAAAAAATCATAACTATGTCACATCTTGATGGATTTTTTTAAACATGTAGGATGATAATGGCTAAAAACTGAGATTTGATAGAGATCAGATTTAATTTGGGGACACAGTAGATCAATGAAACAGATGACTGCAGTGGTAGAATGAGTCATCTACAAATTGTAAATTTGGTGGTTTGATCCCCGGCTCTTCCATCCTCATGTCGAAGTGTCCTTGAGCAAGATACTGAACCCTAAGTTGCTCTAGGTGGTGACTAGTGCCTTGCATGGCAGCTCTGTAGCCATTGGTGTGTGAGTGTGTGTATGAATGAGAGGCAAAATAATTACTTGTAAAATTCTTAGTAGACCTAAGGTGAAAAAAGTGCCATATAAATGCACAGCAGTTACCATTTTACATGTGCAAGCGTTATGCCTTGTCTCTCTTTTGTCTCTGAGTACTTTTTAGTTTCATATTAAAATAAACAGCAGCCAGTGGCTGAAATAAGTTCAATAACTTAGTTTGCATAGGACACTAAACATTTAGTAATTGTAGAAACAGCTCCTGTCCTGTTTTTATCTCTGTTTCTAAACTCTGTGGTTTATCTACAGTATGTTATTAAATATTTCGAGACACTATGGCAGTTTTCAGAAGTGATAATCACTGTTTCTCTATGTGTCTTAGTGGCTTGGGCCGCCTCGATGCTGTCACATACATTGGCGCATCTGGACTGTATGACATGAAAAAAATTGGTGAGTGGGCCACACAGTCACGACTTGACCCCAATGATCCGAAAAATGCCTCAATCATGCAGCTGCTAAAGGTGGGTATCAGAATAACACACAGGTTTAGTACATTTGATTTATAAATTCATATATTGAATAAGGAATGGTTCTTTGTATTTTTGCTTCACAGGTGGCGAGCAGTGGTGAGGTAACGGCTCCAGAGTACTTCCGTCTGGAACATCTGCAGGAGGAGTTTAACTTTGTGACTGATGAGGAGTTTGAGAAATCCAAAAGATTTCGCCTGCTCAGATTGAGGAACCAGGAAGTTGCAGAGTTTCGCAATTACAAATTTGTTCCTGCTCAGGAGCGGGAGGTCACTGATAAAGTGTTCCAGGTCAGCCTTCCCCAAAAATGTCTTGTACAGCTCCATTATTAATACTTGGTGGAATGAGGTTGCTTTAGCTCTATGTGAGGCTACTTGTGGTTTTATCTTTGGTTCATATAATTTCAGGAGTATGAAAAAAGATTGAAAGAGGGAGAGATAATTGACACCAAAGAACATTTGGATTCACAGAGAGCTTTAGTGGCCAAATACTTTCAAAAGGTGAGCAGACATATCAGAAGTGGACATGTGTTTTTTCTCCAATATGATAGCACTGAGTGTGATGTACTCCCGGCATTTTTTCCCTGCAGATCCGAGAATCAGTCATCAACAGATTCCTTCTCGCCAAACACCACTACATCCTGTCTGACCTAGTGATCGAAGAAGAGATACCAACCATTGGGTAAATACTCACCCCTGGGTCATTAAGTAATTTAACAATCTGTCTAACTCCTGTCATTCAGAGCTGACAATCTTTTGTTTCTTCTTTGCTGTGCATGTCATGTGTTAGATTATTTCTTTCTTGCAGTAACTTAATACGAATCCAAACACTCCTTTCTGTCTAGTAAGAATCTCTCTAAGGTCTACGCCTATTCCTCCTGTCAAATAGAATTTAAAAGTCAAAGAGTGCATGAACTCCTCGGTCCATTTATGAAGGAGAGGTTAGATAAATTGGATTACCTTAACCTGTGAGCTCAACGGTGCAATCAGCTCGTCAGAAAGAGCAACAGGGCCCATATAAATCAGAGGCTGATGTAAGTATGTTTTTTGGCCTGGTGCTGTTTCGCTTTATTTGATCTTCAGCTCAACTCTGCATTCCCCTGGCTGAGAAAGTGTCTCCTCTGGAACAGGTCAGCGTGAGGTTTCAGAGCAGGCTTCACAGCATATGAGAATAATTTTAGTCTTTGATAGTTTGAGATTTTTCATTGATTTATACATGTACACTGGTATCAATCATGCTATTTGGTGTTTCTTTGCACATTTTTTTTTGTTATTGAAATTTAACTTTGTAATAATTTTGTGTTTCATTTTATCTGCTATTCTAATGCTATGCATTTTTTGCAGTGGTGCAGGTCCAGGGTATGTTCTTAGAGTTTTGTTTTTTTTTCATTTTCTCCCACCCTCTGTGTCTTTGTTTATCCATTTAGTCTGAACCCAGAGTATTGGCACAGTAGTGACAATAGATGTTTTATAGTATTCAGTCCTCGCAGGATTTTGCTGAATGATTATTAGGCAGCATTTAGTCACAAAATTAAGATTAAGATTGTAAAATCTAACACTAATAAAATGGTACTGAAGGCACAAAATCAATAGTGCCAGATACAACAAGATGTTTTTGCATCCTCTTTCAGCATTATTGTGTTTTTACCTTTGTACTTTATCATGTACAGAAGAAAAATTCTGTTACTTACCATATTGTCATGTAATTACAACTACACTAGCAAATGTTAAATATACTTGTTTTGTCTTGGCTCCCACGATACTGAAAGAGTGCTAACTGCAACAGATATGAAAGACTGATTTTATTCTGCATGATACAGTAACATGTTATTCTAATTCTCAAACAGAGACAGTGACATATTGAGGTGAACATTCGACACATCAGTACTGTGACTGTAAAAATTGCAAATACCTGGAGGGACTGAGTACTGTTGGTGGTAACAATTCCATCCCACATTTCCATCCCATAACTTTAAGTGGACAGTAGGTTGTTGACTAAATGATAACATGTATCACCCAGGATTCTGGGGATCAACCTTTTCAAGCTGGCTGAACCAAAGCGTCCACTCAAACCTCAGAGGAAGGAGAGAAAGAAGGTGACGGCTCAGAATCTGGCTGACGGAGACATCAAACTGCTCATCAACATCATCCGGGCCTACGACATCCCCATCCGCAGGCCTCAGAGCAAGTGTGTGACACCGATCAAAATTCTGAGGAGTTTTTAGGATCTGAAAGTTTAATTTGCCCTCAGAAACATTTATAAGAAATTACATTCTTATTTTAGTAAACCAGGACAGTCGTCTCAGAGTGCCATCCAGGGCAGCGATTGGTTGATCAGCCAGGTACAGCACACCTTCTGTACAACTGGACGACGAGTGATCGAGATGCTCTCTGCTAAGCATGTGTTTTTGTGTGTATTATAGGTTCAAGTGAGACCATTTGTTGAGGTTTCCTTCCAGCGCACTGTCCTTCAAACAACCACGGCCGATGGACCAAACCCATGTTGGAACGAGGAGCTGCAGCTGCCATTCAGGTGAAAAGCTGATTTCTTAACTTGTCTTTTATCTTTTTTGACAAACACCTAGTTAACATGTAGGCACAAGATAGATGCAGTGTATGTGACAGCCCTTCATGCATACGACTTAACTAACTGTATGAGTCAACCTTCTCTCTGCAGTGCCCCAAATGGTGACTACAGCACAGGTAGCTTGCAGTCAGTCAAAGATGAAGTCTTCATCAACATATTTGATGAAGTGGTATATGAAACAGGGGTGGTGAGTAACACACTGTCCATTCTGGATTTTCTGTCTTTGCATTAGCGTTTTTGTTTGTAATTTTTAATGTTGCTCTTCAGAATGACAAAGACAGGAGAAAATCCATTCACACCTGGGTCGAGAAGCACTGGCTGGGCTCAGTCAAGATTCCTTTCAGCACAATTTATTCTCAGTCCAGAGTGAGTCTTTATTGTGTCATTTATTAGCAGTCATATTGTATAAACAGAAAATGATGTTGGACTTCTGGATTTTTGTCTAATCCATCTGGCAGATTGATGGAACATTCAAAGTGAATACACCAGCTGTGCTGCTGGGGTACAGTAAGGAGCGGAGCCACGGCGCCAATGGTGGTTATGATATTTTGCGGAGCCTGAGCGAAGGAACATTTATCACACTGTTCATCACAATCGAACCTCAGCTGGTGCCTGGAGAGTCGATTAGGGAGAAGGTAAGTCATGTCCAAGTAACAACCTCAAGGATGGTTTGTATCTACTTTTAGTTCTCATTCAGTCAGTGGTGTGTGTTTTTCCTCTTAGTTCATTTAAATCTATGTTTCGACCAGAAAGTTCTCAGAGAGTACAAACCACCACTCAGGCATAATCCATGTACATGTGGCTAATTTATGACTTTCATTTACATGTATCTTACTGTAAGGGAGGGATTTTTCATGATTTCAGTTACATCCTATCACTCATGCCCAAAATCACACTGGTCTTTGAGTCATACCCTAACAGTATGTCCCACCTCTTTGAATTTTTTTCAAAATCAGATAACTTTGAGTATGGGCAGCTGTGGCTCAAGTGGGTGAGTGGGTCGCCTATGAATTGTAGGATTGTGGGTTCGATCCCTGGTTTCTCCTGCCCACATGCCCAAGTGTCCTTACGTTGCTCCCAATGGTGGCTAGCACCTTGCATGGCAGCTCAGTAGCCATTGGTGTATGAGTGTGTATGAATGGGTGAATGAGATGCCTTGTAAAGCACTTTGGGACCTAGCTAAGGTCAAGATATCATTAACCTGCCAGTGTGTAGATTTTCAACTAAATCCATTGTCAAAGTTGTGAATTGTTCAAACCTTCAGCCATTATAAGATTTAGAAGATTTTCTTTTTACAAGATCTTGAAAAACCACAAACTCTGGATAAATCTCTTAACCAGATAGTGTTGGTATTTCACCACAAAGTGAAACAGTGGTCCATGTATAACATCGGTGCAGCTGCAATATGCCGGGTAGAGGTTTGCGCCCTCTGAGTGCTTTGTAGTTTTTAGGAATGGTTCCTGTTTGTTTTTGTATCTGTGTATTAATTTGAGCTCATGTTTGTCATCTTTTTCTGTCACTAATTTGCGTTTGCTCTGCTGCATGTACTAGTTAAAGGAAGTGAAGGTAACCATCCATTAAAACACTCAGCCTTCTTTATTCACCTAGTTCACCAATTACTGACCACATCAGTGATAAAGAATATAATGTTTGTGTGTTTCTTTGTTCTCACTAATCCCAACTTGTATTCCTCTGCTGTAATTTTTGACGTGTTGATTTAGTTTGACAGCCAAGAGGATGAGCGCTTGCTACAGGTGTCAGAGAGGTTTGAGAGGGATGCCGCACAGAGCTACCCAGACCGACCCTGCATTACCACAGTCATAGACCTCAACGGGAAGACAGTCTTCATCACACGTTATATTCGACCACTCAACCCCCCTCAGGAGTTCCTGGATGAATTTCCCAACAATCCCCAGGAAGCTACAGTTCGTATAATTTTACTGAATATAAAAAAAGAAAAAGAAAAAAACTTCTCAGGTGCTTATATTGCTGCTTGAATTGGAAGTACTGAGGCAACACACTAATCTTCTCCCCACACAGGCCCTGGTTGCCAGATTTGTCTCCCTAATTCCATCTCTGCCTGACAGAGTTTCGTTTTCTGGATCCTGTGATCTGTGGAGCACCTGTGACGTGAGTGAACTCCTCTTTGAGATGCTGGCATTGTACAACACATTGTACACACTGCTTGTGTTTTCTGTTATTGTCTTTGTAGCAATTCCTCACCCTCCTAGCGGGAGACGAAGAAGAACACGCTGTACTGTTGTGCAACTACTTCCTGTCTATGGGCAAGAAAGCCTGGCTTCTAATGGGTACAGCCATACCAGAGGTGAGTGACGACAATATTTCAGATATACAGTGATTATAGCACAGCTTTAGAAACACTTTCCAGGTGTTCTCCAGCAGCATCAAGCCCTTAGGAAATGTTGTTTTCTCAGGGCCCCACGGCCTACGTCCTAACCTTTGAGCAGGGCCGCTACCTTATCTGGAATCCCAGCAGTGGGCAGTACTATGGCCAGTACGACACCTTCTGCCCACTGCAGATGGTTGGCTGCTTGGTGAATGCTGACAATGTGAGTTCATAAGTAGCAGCTATATGACATTCAACTTACCTTCTAAATAATATTAAAATATTTTAGAGTTTGCAGAAGATATTTATTTATTTTTTTCCTTGGACTTCTCTTTTAGATGTGGTTCAACATTCAAGATTATACGTCACCAATGAGGATGAGTTTTGACATCACAAAAGCCAATTTGTGGAAACCATTTTTCTCCCGATCCTTCTCCCACCCCGGGCTGTCTAGTGTACAGGTGAGTGCTCAGTGTTTATGAATGAACTTCAAATATTTTCTGAGGTATTAATTAAAATTTCTATATCTGTAATCGTCTTTAGCCAGATAAGCTTGTGTATCGCTGCTCAGACAAAGCAGCTGCAGCAGAGCTTCAGGACAGGTCAGTATCTACAGCTGCTCTAGTATCTTTTCAAATTGTAACTACTGATCGAGACTAAACACATCTCCTGTCTCCACCTCTCCAAAGGATCGAGAAGATTCTGAAGGAGAAGATCATGGAGTGGCGCCCTCGTCACCCTACCCGCTGGAACCGCTACTGTACTACCACCCTCAAACAGTTCCTCCCCAAACTGGAGCTGAGCGGAGGACAGGATGTGACTGAGGGGCACCGCCATGAGTTGCAGAGCCTGCTGGGAGACAACAGGGTGAGCCCTGAACTACATCATCCATCTTAGATTTGTTACTCTCTACTCTATAAGAGCTGGCAGAACGCACAATCTCAATTTTGTTTCTTTTCAGATTTCAGGATTCCCTCTGCATCTGCCGTTTTCTGAGATCCGGCCCATCATAGAGGCAGTGTACAGCACAGGAGTTCACAACGTTCAGGCATCAAATGTAGAGTTCGCTCTGGCTGTGTATGTTCACCCTTATCCTAACAATGTCCTGTCTGTGTGGGTTTACTTGGCCTCACTCATCCGCACCTGATACAGAGGTACTGCTGCACTACTGTTTACATACAGTTGTATGTCTTATGTAAATTGGATATGTTGCATATTTAATATCTGTACATCAAATCTTATCCATCTTTCTGAACCTTGCAGTGTTATTTTTTTTTATTGACTAAAGTGCTTTTTTTCAGGCTTTAGCATTTGTTGTTGCTGGACTGTGGACTGAACATCACATTTATAATGTTTTGATATATTTACATTTATGTTTATGGATAAATGAAATAGAAATACATAGGAAGTGTTTACAGTCCAACCCCACTACTAAAAACAGCCTCAAAACTTTATTTAAAAAACTCAAACAAAAAAGAAACATTGCTGAATATCCCAGCAATAACTGTTGGACTGGATTCACTTCAATTGTGCAAGTATGTAATTAACTGATAAATCATTATACTGGGTCTTTATATTTTTTACTGTTTTTAAATATCTTGAGACATTATGTTATGAACTATGTAATGTTTGGAAGATTTTACAATTTGTGTTTACACAAGTATTAAAATGACCCACCGCAGAGTTTCTATCTCCTACATACTTTTATTGTTGTTATGAATCAAACATTTCCAGTAGAACTCATGCAAGACTTTTAAAACACTGAAATAAATCCCGCTGTGGTTTGATAGACGATGCCGTGCTGTGGTTGGCCGAACACACAGCAGGCCTCTCCCAATATGAGGATGATTATTTGAACCCCTCCTTTTCAGCTTCTCTAAAACATTCTCGTGTGAATATTGGTCAATTTATTTTGTCCACTGGAGTGCATAAAGAAAAGTAAAAGCAAGCTTTTTTGGTGACTGAACACTCAGGTTCACAAGTCTGAACAAAATGGGTAAAACTACTGCAACATCGCGAACCAATTCCTTTGTACATACTGTCTTAGTAACTTCAGTTCATTTTGTTTCAGCATCGACAGTGAGATAAACATCAAGGTTTGGTAACACAGGGCAGCAAATTTAAAAAACAAAAAACTAAAACATGTTCTATGTAGAGACTGTAACTGTCAAATAACATGACAGCCAATCAAAATAGTCAGCTTCAATCTAAAAGCACGATCAGTCCAATCATGTGTAAGTCTTCACATCCTCAGCAGTAAATGGCAAAGCTAAAACAAAGCTATATAAAAAAAAAACACTTCACTTTGATCCTACAGAGTGGATTATGCTGATTAGAAATGAGTTGCAGTGGGAGAAGTAGTTGTAGGTAGATCTGTATAGATTTAGTGACAAAAGAAATGTGATTTAACTACAGAAAACACTAAGTACTTGGTGTTCACGTTTCTCTAGTTTGTCTTTACTTTTCAAAACCAAAGCAAAAGGAACCAAAATGTACATTTGCAGATACTTCAAATCCACCCCCTTTATGTTGTCCTTTTCTAAAGGATTATTTCCAGTAAATACAGATGGAAATAACAGGAGCAAAATTACAGTTTCATCAAGAAACATTTTTAAGTGACACAAAATACAGCAAATGGTTTTCCCAGGATAAAGTGCAATAAAAAGGAGACATGATGTTTTTATGAGACCATTGCTTGGCGGGTTCACTCTCCAGAGCGACAGCAGGCTCTGAAACCACACTGCAGGTTCTGGCAGCCGCTCGCTGTATCTGCATGAGGACCTAGAGAGAAACACCACATGGTGGTCACCTTCTGACCTGCATGCCACAGGACAGGTGAAAAACATCTTAAGAAACCCCCACACAACATTATGATAGTTTAGTTATTATAACCAATTTCATGACACACAGATTGTTGCATCAAGTTGTGACAGTGAATACTGACTGGCATCTTTAATGCCTACTTACCTTCCACTTCATCAGCACTGGTTACCTACACTATGCGAATGAGGTTAGTGATGTTTGTTACACTTGCAACACACTGTTACAGGTCTGCACACACATCATTTATAGTCACAGTGACATCTCAGTTAAACATTAGCACAAGTTTTTTCACCTTACTAGATCAGGACTATGGACAAGTTTGTCTTTCATAGGCAAATGAACTGTCTGACTTGTGTTACCGTTGATGTTGTCGCAGTAATAGAAGTGTTCATCATTGAGGGAAGGACAGGCTGACACAAGCTCCTGCAGCCCCACCTCAGTGATGAAGAGGCAGCCAGACAAGTTGAGATGCTCCAGGACAGGAAGACCCCCACGCTGAGACAGAGCCCTGAAACACACCATGCAACCTCATTAAAAGGTACAGCAACGTCTAGATGAACACTGATAATCCAGTCTTAGCCTAGTAAGGGGCTGTACTGTCGACTATAGCAACTGTAATGTACAGCACCTTCCTCTAATCATCTGAGCTCACAGCTGATGGAAATGGAAGTTCTCTACATGCAAACTCATCTGCATGTAGTTTGGCTAATTTTATTGAGCCAGGTGAATAAACCCTCACACTGGATCTAGTCCAAACAGCATATATGAGAACAGTTGTGGAGAGGAGGAGTTTACTGAGATACATGACACTCGCACAAGTTATGACACCATCTCTTTGCAGCTCACACTCATAATATTGCCCAGCACTCAATGCTGAATCATTTAAAATGGCATCAGTGCAATGGGACAAAAGGTGGCATTTTACAACTGGTGACAATAACTCATTTATTTTACTGCATCACCCGAGTCTGTAAGGGTACTCAACTCCAAATAAACCAATCTAAAAACAGGTGTTTTTTAGTTTGTTTGAAAAACAACAATGCATGATGATTACCTCAATCCCAAATCAGTGACTTGATAACATCCAGAGAGGCTGAGAAATTTAAGTGAGCGTTTGGCTGCTGAGCAGTCAGTCCTGTTTGCAGGCTCCAAACACTGCAGGGCCCCAGACGGGGAGCATTTAGTCCGGATTTCTGCAGTGCTGCTTCTGGTGTTGCCTGAGTTGCACTGGGGCCCAGTAAAAGTCCTAAGGGCCATGTCACTGGTGCAGCAGGTGGAGTGACCACAAAACATTTCCCCAGACATGGCGTACTGCTGATGCAGATAGGAGGCATCTGAGCCAGTCCTATGCAGGCGCCTCCTACTCCTTCTGCAACAGCATGAACCTCCGACAAGCTGAGTCTCAACAAAGCTTTCTGTATCAGGGAGAGACATCCCACTGTGACGGCTCCACTCTGCAGCATCTTCAATATCAGCGAGGTCTGACGAGTCCAACACCCACACCTGTGTGGGCATGCAGGCAGCACCCCAATGGCCAGTCCCCTGGTTGAAAATGATGGCCTGCCGCTTTCTCCCCACTGGATGCAGGTTTCTCTCGTCCATGAGCACGATGGGTACTGGGGAACTTTTAAGAAGCTTGGCTCGCCGCTCTGAACGTTTGTCGATGCAGGTGGAAGATGTGAGGTCGCCCAGCCCAACAGACAGTTTCTTTAGCGTGTGATCAGTGATCTTCTCACATCCAGACAAATCCAGGTGCTTCAGAGAGTGACAGGCTCCAAGAGATGACCAGCTGGAAGACAGAAAGAACAAAACTGTGAGAGTACATAAACAAAAAAGTACCCAGGTTGGTTCAAAGCAAATCCAGCGCATGAACTGAATAGTCACATATCATTATTTACCTGTCAAATGCAAAATCTGTAACATCAGTCTGGGTCAGGTCCAGGTGAGTAATATTGGGGCAGAGACTGAGGATTTGACGGACCTGAAGAAAAAAAAAATACAGCCGTCATTCATTTTTAAAAGGACAGTTCAGTCAGTCAACAATCTTCATATTTGGATATAGTGGTAAAATGAAGATTTTTATGCATGTACCATTTTACTTGAGACTGTAGAACTGTATGCAAGAATAATGGACTTGACAGATGGACCCACAGCTGGCAGAAGGTTGTGGATAATCCCATTCAGGAGCCTCTTCTCTCGCTGAGCAGTGCTAATTGCCAAGGAGCCCTCTTTATGTCCGGACACATCTGACCAAACAAACAGCACGCAAGAGCACAGATGACAGTATTTAGAATATGAAATTTTTATCTTCACCTTAAAAGCATGATGACTAAACATTTTCACTTGCTACAGGTCTGTTTATTTCCTTCATGCCAGAGTTGAGCTTCAGTAAAAAACTTGATAAGATGACTGGAATGCCTTGTGTAAAGATCTGAGGCGAACACATGTAAAGTTTTATCAAGCCATAGTTTTATTAGTCAGTATCAACAGGACAACCAATCCGAAATTAATGCTATGCCCTTTGATACCAGATATAATGAAGACTAATTCTTTAAAATCTTTAATTTAAAAAATCTTCCACACCTGAAGAGCTACATTATTGAGTTTTAATAACAAAAGGTCATTGTATTTTTAATGGCACACACTTTTTAATAGCCTGCTAAAGGCAGAGTAAATATTAATATTAAACTGTTAATTGCAGAAATGTACCTTACATGTTGCCATTGATGCTATCTGTCTGTATTTAAATAGAGGTGAGAACTTCATGCAAGACAAAAACCTCACCAGACTCATCAACATCGGCGTCCTCATCCCACTGCTGATAGGCACGACCCTCATTCTGCCGACTCTTCACCCACTCTTCATCTGGCTCTTGATCAAGATCTCCTGGGGGGCCACTGTAATAATCACCTACAGAAGAGACACATACATTTATCACTGGCACACCACTACCACTTTCCCAAATGAATGCTATAAAGTCTTCAGTGCTTTGAGATGATTGCCAAATAAATAGGATTTTAAATTACAGGGAAAATTCAGCCAAGTAAAAAATATCTTGTTCTTTGATGTCACCATCAGCTGAAACTGGAGCCTACCTCTGGCCCAGCGCACAGGGTAGAGGTGTCGCCATAAAGAGCCGGTCTTGGCTAGCTCTGACCAAGAGCTGCACACTTGACTACAGCGACACAGGTCTTCAGGGCCCAAATAGTGGAAGAGGCGCAACATAATTTCTGTCGGGAGCTGGGAGATGTGGGTTGAAGAATTCCTATTCTTTTCCAGTTCTGACAAAGAGGACAAAACAGCTTTGCCTGTAAGTGATTCAAATACCAAAATGATGACATGTACCTTTTACAAATGTCATCTGCTTTCCAAGACAATGTGTCCTTTTATTAAGCTAATGACTCAGCTGGCTCGCTTTCAGGCTACCAGTTCTCTGTATTCTGTCTCGCTTTGACAGATCATTTGTAAACGGACTCACTAACCATAATCCGTCTTCTCGTGGTCAGCATATTTAAAGGCTTTCTGCAACTCCTCTGCCTGGCTCCACAAACTGAAGCCCTTCAGCACCTCAGCGGCACAGTCCCATTGTTGTTGGTTGCAGTGTTGCGCTATCACCTGTTTCTTGATGTCCTTGAGCTCATCGTAGGTGAAGTACTGCATAAGCATAGGCTGAAACACCTGTAACAAATCTCCTCAGTTTAGCAACAGCTTGAAACAGCACAATTCACTGGGGTGTGATGACACACATTTTCAAATAATAAAATCTAGTCCTTTGTTTAGGAAAGCAATTCAATAAAACAATTTCTACATTACAAGCAAAAAGAACCTGAGCATCTAATACCTCTTCCTCCTCCTTCATGTGGGGCAGAAAGTCCTGTGTGAAAGCTTCAAGTCTTTCCTTCAGCTGCTGGGCATAGTTAAGCTGCTCATACTCATTCTAAAATACACAGAACAATTATTATTCATACTTTATTTAACAGTGAGCAGTAAATTCATATTTTGGACACTTATTTTACATCATCCCTGATACACTGGCCATTTTATTTGTTGGTCATTTTATCTTTATAAAAATGCACAATACATTATGGGATTGTTAGCAGAAAGATATGTACACTTTTAACAAATATTCTTAAGTCTTTTGTTAACAACTGTGGGAATTCAACACAATCCAATTAAAGATCCAAAATCCAATGACTAAAAATGTCAGTGCGGTATTATTCATCCCAGGTACAGCAGCATTTATTTTTATTCAGCAGAATCTCACTCCAAAGCCACACAGTGTTCCTTTTTGTTTTATAAACTGGCAGAGCGGAAATTCAGATTTATACAATTGCATCATTCTGGAAAGAACATTTTTTGGACTTGCCCATGGCTTGAGAAAGAACAATGACTCTTGTCTCTTGTTAAGCAGATCACGAAAAGCAACCCTGCCTATCTTGCACAGTTCTGCCTGATAAAGTTCTACAATCTGAACTTTTCTTGATAACTAAAATCTAAAGTTGTAACTAATATTATACAGTCCAATGCTCAAAAGGGTTCCTATACATTACATTTAAAAGACATGCTAGAACTTCCTAACAAGTATACATGAAAAACAAGTCTGATGTTGCAGGTACTGTGATCTCTGCATAACTAAGATAGTGATAATTCTAGTAACAGTGTGTTACCTAACTATTGAGCATGGAGCATCAGCTGAGCTCTGCAAAACTGGTGTATGTTTTGCAGCATATCCTAGTATTTGTCTACTAAGTAGAAATATCGATGAAAATATAGTAGAAAAACATCTGTGCATACTTACCTTGACGTTGTGCAGCCCCTTTTCAAAGAGGGACAACATCTCTGACAGCTTGTTGTCCGAGTGCACATTGTACACAGTGCAGCAGCGCTGTTGCAAGAGACCGATGATGTACTCATTCTCAATTTGCTCATGCATCTTGAACTCCTTAAAAGTGGCACACAGTGACTGAAGAAATGAGCGGAAGTCGTTATTGTTGGAGAAGTTGGTCTTTGACAGCTGTCGAAAAAGACAACATAAAAAAATATTGTAACTATGAATTGTTACGTCATTTGTAATTTCACAGAGATTCGTATATATATTTGTATATATAACCATAAGCACTTTTGCTGGGAACATTAGATCACAGTAATTGATAATTAGCATTGCTCTAACTTCAGTAGCTTAGGATAACACAGCTGCTGTGTATTAGCTGGTGTCGCTAAATGAGCTTATCTGACACGTATCGTTAACTCTAACACGGAGAACTGTAACCAGCAGTTCCCAATTCCCAACTTTAAATTAAATACCGTTTGTAGAAATATCACTGCGTTGTGACACTTAAAACACGTTGCATAACAAGCTGTGGTACAAGTTAGTCGAGCTAACAAACAAACCTTAACTGGGGAGAGGATAGGCTATCTAAGCTTTGTTCGGGCCCACCTATACATGATTCAAAGTGCTGGGTGTGTAACGCTATCTTCACGTGCAACAACAGATCTACCAAACGGTCCCAGTTCAATCATAAGACAATCATCCGACTGTTCATCTGCTTCTGGTGCCTCAATCCCTCACTGCTAGCTAGCGTGCTAGCTGTCGTCCATTCCTCCTTGACCCATACACTGTCACACAATTCCCTTTTGCTAAACTCCAAATTAACGACAAATATTTATTTGTTCACACCTTTTCGCAGTATAGGCCCACCAGCTGCTTCATTCGCCAGTGTGGGCCAGTAAAAACATCCACCTCGTCCGGAAAGGGAGCCATCTTCACTGGAGCTCACTGCGTCATCTGCACACAGTCTGCGATACAATCAAACAGGGAGGCGTGTACAAGCGACCCACGTGACCGCAAGTTATAAATATGGGAAACTCATTCAAGGTCAATAATCATCTGAACCAATTTTGTGAGGATAATGGTTTTATTCTGTCATCTAAAGTCCTATTGCCTTCTGACAGTTTTACATATATTAGTGAGGCGTGGCACACAACCTCTTGGTTGGATCACTGTTTGGCTGCAGCAGATGCACATTCCACATTGACAAATATGAATATTCTTTATGAACTGTCAACAACTGATCACATACCTTTTGGGATGACAATAAATTTTCAGGCATTACCTGTGACAGAAGATTATAGCGATGAAAAGAGCACTCAAATTGATTGGAGCTCTCTCTCACAAGAAGAAACTGTATCCTATTATGTGAGTACAGAGAGCTTATTAGGAAATATCCATTTCCCTAGAGAAGCAGCTATGTGTAGAGATAGTATGTGCCAGAGTTTAGACCACATATCAGATATCTGTTCTATGTATGAAGACCTGATCAAAGCTTTGCTTGTTTCAAGTCAGTCTACATTCAGATCTAAGAGTAGAAAGAAACCAAAACCTGGATGGAACTCTCATGTCGCTGAATTTTGTATGAAGGGACGTGAGGCATCCAGAGAGTGGAGGCTGGCAGGAAAACCAAGATATGGGCCAGTTTTTGAGAATAAAAGGGTCACTAATGTCCAATACAAATATGCTATTCGTTTCGTTACAAAAAACGAGGAGGCAATGAGAACGGACTCTATGGCCAGAAAGCTGCAGTGTAACAATACGTTTGAGTTTTGGAAAGAAGTTAGGGCTATGAAAACTAAAGTTTCTTTGCCATGTGTTATAGATGGTGTTTCTGGCTCAGATAATATCCTGGAACTGTGGAAGCAACACTATAGTAGTTTGTTTAATTGTGTTCAGAGTGACCTCTATGTGGTGTGTGATGTTGACAGCTCTGATGTAATTCAATGTCATGAAGTTATGAAAGCTATTTCTAAGTTGTCGGAAAATAAAGCAACTGGGGCAGATGGGGTCTCAGCCGAGCACCTTAAGTGTGCCAGTGCGAGGTTAGTTCCTCTGCTCTCTATCTGCCTCACAGCTTGTTTTGTTCATGGCTTTCTGCCTGACTCCATGCTAACGGTCTTGCTGGTCCCTATAATGAAGAATAAAGCTGGGACTAAGGTGATTGTGGCACTGGTGGACATTAGCTGTAGCGCTATTCGCTATCAGTCTGGCTTGTGGAAGCACTGGTATAGCTGTCTTTTAAAAGTGACTTCTTAATTGTGTTTTGTTTTTCTTTTGCTTTTTTATTGTTATTTTGTGTGTTTGTATTGGACCCTGTGTCCGGAATAAAGTTGAATTGAATTGAAGGCCCAACTGATATGATCAATGCTTGAATAAAATATTATTTTTCAAATAACTAACTCATTGCGTACATCCTTTCAATTCAGATTTTTTTCAATAAATGAAATTGTTATTCATAAACACGGCAATTTACATGGTGTTACATGGTTTTTTAAATTTTCTTGATCTTATTCTATTGTTTGTTTGTTTTGCTGTTTGTTGATTGAGTTTCAAGATAAATCCCATATGTCTGTTGTACACTGTATATATAAAAATATATGGAGTATAGACGGAGCTAATTGAAGTGAAGTTAAGAGCTTTAGGGAATATTGATACCATTACGTGAGCAGATAAAAGAAAGTCGTTTACGTAAATTGAAAATCATCTTTTTTAAAAGTTGGCCAAAAACATGATGCGAGGCGTGCCACGGACGCTACAATTTCATGGTTGGCTTGTGGTTGCTATGGAAAATGTCCACAGCAACAGTCTTATTGGGGGTGGAGACTGGACCGTCACTTTTTGTTAAAAAGTGATTGACAGTGTTATAGACCAATTATTGAACGACAACTGAGAAGCTGACCAATCACAATAGAGGAAGAAAAGATAGGCGTAGTTAGATTGAGAGAGCGCGAGGGCAGTAGCTAGAAGCAGAGCCTCTGTGAGATAACAGCGAAAAAAGACTCATGGTAAGCCAATAATTAACAACCCAATAGCATTTGCACACCTATACCTAGTGAGGTATGTTAATTCTATCACTCGCAGTTTTGTGCATTCATATAGCGTGTATTTTGTGATGGGTCAGCTTGGTCTTCCATCATCGTCCTGTTATCATGTAACGTTAACGTTAGCAACCAGTCGTGTTGTGTGTTGTCTGAAGCGACACGTCCTTTTTATGTCTGACAGCAATCTTCGATAAACCTAACACTACTATAAATTTGCAAGGTGACACACAAATATGATTACTGGACTTAACAATATTGTAAACAACTAGCCTAATCAGATCAAACATATACTTTCATGCTCTTGATGTCTTTGCAGATCGAGCATGAGGAACCACTCATTCCAGTAACATGGATAAGTACGAAAAGGTGAAGAAAATCGGGGAAGGCTCCTTTGGAAAGGCCATCCTCGTCAAATCCAAAGGGGATGGACGCCAGTATGTCATCAAGGAGATTGGCATCTCTGGAGTAAGCTCCAATGCATACTATTATAGAAGCTTTACATGTCATTGTCAGTGTGAGCTCTAGGTTGCTGCCTTGCTCTGCTACATTTTCTGTTTACTTTGACAGATGTCGAGCAAAGAGAGGCAGGAATCTCGAAAAGAAGTTGCTGTTCTTGCCAACATGAGTCATCCCAACATTGTCCAGTATAAGGAGTCTTTTGAAGGTATTTCACAGACTCTCCAAAGACTTAGCTGTGTATCAAGAATCATATAGGTCTTTCATTGCAATTTTATCACGGTGCTCTCTATATGCAAATGACATACTATAATTTTTGCTGTTTTTAGAGGGGGGTTGCTTGTATATTGTGATGGATTACTGTGAAGGTGGAGACCTGTTCAAAAAGATCAACTCTCAGAAAGGAGTACTGTTCTCAGAGGAGCAAGTAAGATGCTAACTCTTTGAGTGTGTGTGTATGTGTGTATATGTGTATATAGTCGTGTATATAGTTCGTGCATATATATATATTATTGTATCATCCTGGTTTGTTCTGCAATTAGCATGACAAAGGATGTTCAGTGTGAAAAACAAGATGGTATTGTGTGGTTTACTGTCTTCTATTTTTTTTAAAGATCCTGGATTGGTTCGTGCAGATTTGCCTTGCACTGAAGCACGTACATGATCGAAAAATCCTCCACAGGGACATTAAATCACAGGTTTTGCTTCATGCACCACACATTTCTCTGACTGATGATAAATTGATTTTGTCAGTTATTGCTGTTTTTACATGTCTGCCCATAATGTCTACATAGAATATATTTTTGACAAAAGATGGGACTGTGCAGCTGGGAGACTTTGGAATTGCGAGGGTGTTGAACAGGTATATATAGAATTGTCTGAATGGATGTGTAGATCTTTATTAATCAGCCAAGACTTGGGACTGCAAAGCATAATGTATTTTGATTTCTGTTCTCTTCTCTTCTTCAGTACTGTAGAACTGGCAAGAACATGCATAGGAACACCATATTACCTGTCACCGGAGATCTGCGAAAACAAACCATACAACAACAAAAGGTAGTTGATGGTGTGGAATGCTATGATTTTTAGTGTTTGTGATGTAAATTAGCATCAACAGTAATCCACTGGACAAGCTCTGTCCCCACTGATTTGTGAGTCATGCAAGATTAGATGGTGGTTTCAGGATGATGTAAGCGATATCATGTCTCCTCTTTATTGAGTGAACCTGCTTGTGTGTATGTACAGCAGGAAGCTGCTATTGATTTCCTCTTTAACTATTTTAAGTATGCATGTAATTTAATCCACTTTAGACAACCAATGAAGTAAATTTATCATGTATCTCAGTGTTTGGGGAGAAGATTTCTCAGCAATGACATCCCTTTTTTCCTCTAATTTATAATAAGAAAATGTAAGGGCTTGCAAGTGACTGTTGATACCTTATCGAATGAATGTAAACTTACCCCAGAACTTATCCCTGCCTCTCCATTTGTGTGTTCTCTCCTCTCATTTTTCCTACATTCCCTCCTTCTGCAGTGATATTTGGGCCCTAGGGTGTGTCCTATATGAAATGTGCACTCTTAAGCATGCAGTAAGTACTTCTGTGTGAGCTGTTTACTAATTTATGGGTATTTAATGTTTCTCTTGCAGCATTGCAGGGCTCTCATGTAATAATTTTGATGTTTTCCTTGCCTCTATTTCATGTATAAGGGTTGACTATGATTTAAATCTGCAACAATTCATAGTCTCAGCAACTCCTATTTTAATAATTCCTGTTATGCTTGTGATTAAGTATGATTGCCTGCAGTAATGTCTATGCAGTGGTTTTAACTGTGTGTTTGTGTTTGTGTTTCTTCTCAGTTTGAGGCCGGCAACATGAAGAACTTAGTTTTAAAGATAATTCGTGGTTCATACCCTCCCGTGTCTGTTCACTACTCCCAAGAACTGCGATCTCTCCTGGCTCAGCTGTTTAAACGCAACCCTCGAGAGAGGCCCTCAGTCTGCAACGTACTGGACAAACCTTTTCTCTCTTATAGAATAGAGAGGTTTCTCTCACCACAGGTACAGTACAAAGTTAGTTGTATTTAATATGATCTTAATTTACATAAACCAGAGTGTTTATATTGAACTTTTGTTCTTTGCTCGTTTCAGATCATTGCTCAGGAATTTCACCATACTTTTCTTCACAAGCAGCCTAAAGTGGGCGCGGTGAAGGTGCCACCAGGTAAGCAAGCACTTAGAAGTTTTGTGCAATGCAGTCTGCCACAGATCTCTTTAGATTTCACCACGAGGAGTCACAGAATATTATAATATTTTCTTAAAAACTTACACAAAGGAGTGTTAGCCCTCTATTATTAGGTCCTCCAACGAGGATATATTTCCTATATTTCTCTATCTGACTGTAAATCTGTTAGCATCATCAAGGAAAAACTAAACTAAACCAATCTGAAGGATTGTTTTTCTAGTGATAAGGTGTCACTCAAGGAACAAATAAGTAAATATTGGGCAAGATCAGAGGATGGGATTCTGTATGAAAAAAATACTTAAAATTGGTAGCTCTCAGGTGATGGGCCAATGTTTTACTGTTGTCAATCTGTAACGTCAGGATAAATATAACATCGTATATAGCAGTCTATAACATGAAGATACATACTTTTAAGTATTTTCTAAATACTTTTGGCACATTATGTGATATGTTGAAATCCTTAAGGTTGAATAGTGCAGTTACATGGAGTGTTACAAAGCCACACACACAATTCACAAATATGTCACCATGATGGTATTCTGCTAGCTGATGTGACCCACAAGCCCCATTGCATTTGTTGCATGGATTTGCTAATATTTACCTCCGCCAAGGAGGTTATGTTTTTGTCAGTGTTTGTCTGTCTGTCTGTTTGTGTTCAAGATAACTAAAAAACTTATGGATGGATTTTGATGAAATTTTCAAAATAATCTCTCTCAAAGCAACGCCAACATCCAAAAACCAACCTACTCCCACACAGACAAATGAGTCACCTGACAAACCGAACCAATCAGGTGATTCGTACGACGTTCAAAGCACTCAACTGCTTCGAACGTCACTCAAGTGCTTCAAACGTCACTAGTCATGTGACTAAACCACGCCTCGGCACAGTGGTTCGATACAACTGCTTCATGAGCTACAGCGCATGTGTCGGAGCCTCGGGTGTCAAAGGACCATCACGACCCTCGTGCACCACCGCGGACATGCGGACGCCGAAAGAATCAATTGGCCTTAACAGTGCTTGGCGGAGGTCTGCACTCTCAGAGTGCTTTTCTAGTATATGATGTAACTATACAAACTTGGAGTTCTTCATTAAATGGTTAGGGGAGTGAAGTCATTGTTAGTCTTTAATGTGTAGTTACCAGGCACTATCTCTGTTCCTAACTTTACTGCTCCTCGTTGCATATACCTTCCCTTAGCCCAGAAGATTACAAAACCAGCCGCCAAATATGGAGTGCCTTTAACTGGGAGGAAGGTGTCAGATGGAGCCAAAAAGCCGGCAGAGAAGAAACCAGCTGTAAAACATAGACCGGTTAGTAGGATGTTGATATAGATTTTTGAGCTTAAATCATATTTTTTTCCCTCTGTTTGGTGTTGAGCTGCTAGTCTTCTAGTCTCTCCCGTGTGTGTGTATGTGTGTAGCGCTATGACAAAATATTTGCCCACCCTACGGATATCTTGTATTTTGATGTATTTGTCACATTCAAATGTTCCTGATTATCAAATACATTGATACATGCACAAAGATATCCCAAGAAACACAAAACATACTTTTTAAATGATGATTTCATCTATTGAAGGAGAATTACTGCCCAACCCCACCTTGCCCTATGTGAAAAAGTAACCCCTTGGCTACCAGTCCACCAAATGATCAAATTCATTTAGCAGTTGGATTCAGTTTCGCCAGCCACACCCACATATGATTACTGCCAAGCCTGTTGAAGCCAACCATCACATAAATAGAAGCTGCCTGGCTTTGTGAAGCCAGCTAAAGGGTCTCAGAAAGCAGCACATAATGCCACGTTCTGCAGAGATTCAAGAACAGATGCGAAACAAAGCAATTTACATTTATCAGTCGGGAGAGGGTTACAAAGTCATTGATAAGGCTGTGGGACTTCAGTGAACCACAGTGAGAGCCATTATCCACAAATGCAGAAAATGTGGAACAGTGGTGAAGCTCCCCAGGAGTTGTCAGCCTTCCAAAATTTCACCAAGACGGCGTCAACATCTCATCCAGGAGGCCACAACAGAACAAACATCAAAAGAACTCCAGGCCTCACTTGCCTTTGTTAAAGTCAGTGTACATGATTCTACAATACTGCTTCCACACTGAGCAACAATGGCTTCCATGGAAGATCTGCAAGGCACACACCACTCCTGAGCAAAAACAACATAAAGGCTCATCTGGCATTTGCAAAAAACCAAAAAAAAATCTAGATGGGCTCTAAGGCTTTTGGGATAACATCCTGTGGACTGATGAGTCAAAGGTGAAACTTTTTCCAAGACAAGGGTCCATTACATGTGACATTAAGTTAATACTGTATGACACAAGAAGAACGACACTTACCAACAGTGAAAAATGGTGATTTTACTGTGATGATCAGGGAGACCTGGACAACTTTTCATAATTGATGGAGCCATAAATTCTGCTGTCTGTCAGATAATCCTCCTGGAAAATGTCCGTCTAGCAGCTCATGACCTAAAATTCAGGTAAAGGGTTTATGTATCATGACAATATCTCAAAGCACGCAAGCAAATCCACCTGTATTTGGCTCAAAGAGAATAAAATGACAAATCAAATCAAAGTTCGAACTTCAATACATTTGAGATGCTGTGGCAAAACTTGAAAAGGGCTGTTCAACCAGCTTATGTGGCTGAATTAAATCTATTCTGCAGAGAGGAATGGGCCAGAATTCCTCCACAGGGATTTAAAAGTCTGAACACAAGTTATGGTAAATGTGTTGCTGCTCGGGGTGGCCCAGGCAGTTACCAGGTTTAGAGGGGTAGTTACTTTTTCCCATAGGGTGGAGCTGGCTTCCTTCAATAAGTGAAATAATCATTTAAAAACTGCATTTTGTGTTTTCTTTCTTTGTCTTGTATTAAAATTAGATTGATGCTCTGAAATATTCAAATGTGACAAATACACAAAAACAGACAATATCTGTAGAGGGGGGGCAAATACGTTTTCACAGCCCTGTATGTGCTTTTACATCATGTTGGCTACCTCTGAACCCCAGTGTCATATGTTGCTCAGGCCCCTCTCCCAGCAGCCCCCCAGAGAAGAGTGAGTCAAGTGGAGGAAGAGAGGAAAAAACACGAGGTACACCTGAGAGCCCCATACGACTTGTATTCCCTGTTAGATTTCCTTCCCCTTTTCTTCCCATTCACCCACACGTGAAGGTTTCTTCTTACCAGCATTTTCAGTTTTCTCTCCCTCTCATTATGCTCGATCCCTATCTTCACCCGTTTTTCACTCCTGGCCCATTTGGAGTGTTCTGCCTGATTTTGCTTCCTCTTTTTAACCAACCTTTTCCCTCCTCGCCTACCTCGCCCTGTGACCGAGCAGTGCCTCTACCTCTTGCCTGAAAGCTGGGTTTCTTTACGGTGTTGTTCTTCTGTTTGACACACTTCTGTCTCATTCTTCAGGACGGCATCAGGAAGAGAAGGATGGAGCTGATGGAGAAAGAAAGGAAACAAAGAGAGCAGGTGAGCATACTGTTTGGTCTCTCTGTAAAGCAGTTTTTATACTTAGTACTTTTCTGATCGGTGTCTCCCTCAGATGCTCCTGTTGAAAGCAGAGCAAATGAAGAGATATGAAAAAGAAAAGGTGGGAACAGTTATTCACTCGGTTTTTCTTTTGCCTGTTTACAGTATTAAGTGAGAAAAGCATTGAAAGTGTAAATAATTTTAATTGTA
>OOFC01048478.1:47643-89894 GCA_900323345.1 Pseudochromis fuscus
ATAATTTTAATTGTAAATATTTTGTATATATATTGTAAATATATATGCTCAGTTTTCAAATTATGGGACAGTCAAAGATTGTCTTTAGTTTGTCTTTTGCTAAATGATTGATGTGAGCCTCAAAAGTCACAATGTTATGTCCAAAACACTCTGTAAAAGCTCCAACTAAGATCTGAGCCTGTGATCTCTGACAGATCAATCGAATAAACCAAGCCAGAGAGCAAGGCTGGAAGCATGTCTTGAGCTCTAGTGGAGGCAGCAGCCCAGAGAGAAAGGTAATACATGTCCATTTTTATTGATACAAAATGTTACTCAGACAATCTTTTTCCGAAGAACCTCCAGGTTTTTTTCTTGTTATACTTGTGATAGAGTGTGTGATGGGTTTATGTGAAAGTGTTCATCAGGAAAATTGCTGTCAGATTGAAGTAGAAGTACACATCAGTATTTACACTACAGACCAAAAGTTGGGAAGCAAGATCAGATTTGTACAATAAAAGATCATAGTTTCATTGGTGTACTTTGCAACAAAGTAAACATGACTATTAGCTAAGAGTAATTTATCACAAGACATTTTCTCTGTAATTATCAGGTATTTGAGTTTTTTTTTGCCTTATACTTTGCTTTCTTCAAAGTAACTGCGACTGTATTTATAATGCACTTTATACACAACCAGGTTGACCAAAGTGCATATAAAATAATATAAACATCTTAAAATAGCAAATAAATAAAACTGTTTTAAGAACAAAGCATATCAACCTCTTAGGGTGTGTCAAAAATTGTAAAAGTGTGTTTTAAGAAGCAATTTAAAAACAGGTACAGAAGAGGCCTGTCTTATATATAAAGGCAACTCGTTCCATAACTTTGGAGCTGCCACCGCAAAAGCCCTCGGTCCCTTCTGAGCTTCCAGCTGGTCGTTGGGACAATCAGGAGGAGCTGGTCATTAATTTTAGCATTAAAGTTGTGGCTCTTGCAAATCCTCTCAACCCTAAAACTAAGCTCTTCTTTTCTTTTGTTGATATTTATTCAGCAGTGGTCTGGTAACATCAATGTATACCTAAAGGTAAATTAAGGAAAATGGTGCCTATCGATGAAAACAACGTCTGATCAAGCACTAAATACATCACAAAATAATATATCATGCTGGTTTTTAGAAAGGGATTGTGAACAGAAACCTGGAGTTGCTTCCAAACTTTTGAACTGTAATGTATGTTGTATGCATGTGAGCATATGTGTAGGTTGGTTAAGCCAGTATATATGTGGAATGATATACGTGGATATAGACTCATGAAAGTTAGTGGAGGACTAAAAGTTTTCCTGAAGACTGGGTTAAGGCCCATAAACACTGCAGCATTTAAATATTTCTTTCTGTACTAATGCCTATATACAAATATGTTAAAAAACAACAACAACTGGAAAAGGGCTTTGGTTAAAGTATTGAAATACTTTTGTATATTGTGTAAAATTGACATTTAAAAATGTTAAAAATTCAATAGCCTGCCTCACACCAATATTTTTTTCTCTCTTAACTCAGTGTTTTGTGGGAGGTGGAAAGAGAGCTGCCGGTGTTGGCCCCCATGTCCTAGGCCTTGTTCAGGGTCCCACTTCAGCCCCTATCCCAACCAAAAGCCCATATGAACACTACCATGCTGCTCTGGACCAAATGGCTAAACCACAGCCGAAAGACATCAGCAGACAGGGCTCGTCAGCGGGACCAGGCAGTCCCATTCGGTACATTCAGATGTCTCCTATTATCAGGCAGTTTTGATGTGTTAAATAATAGTTTTAATGGCATTGCCTCTGTGTGTAAGAAGTGTACCGGCTGCTGCTGGCCCTGTGCTGCCCAATGGCCCTGCCCGACGCCTGAACCCTGATGCAATCAGGAGAGAACTTCAGAGGCTGCAACATGTTTCAAAACAAACCCATATCAGCAGGTCAGTGGGTTAGTAAATGCCTCTATTGAAACTGATGGTTTTCACTGTTTGAAAGATAGATATTAATAATGGTGTTACTGTGTTCTGTTTTCAGGCAGCGTGGTCAGATGGCAGCTGAGCGAGCCTGTCAGGTTGAGGAGTTTTTACAGCGGAAGAGAGAAGCCATGATCAACAAAGTCCGTGCTGAGGGACAGCTGGTACGTAGAGTCACTGACACTGTCATTATATGAGGAACCTAGCACTTAGCCCTGTTATTGAAATGTGGCACTTTGCAAACTGGGTGTATAGTTGGGTTGCCAAAGGGGGTAATTTAGGGGGTACTGTGCAATGATAGTTATATTACATTTTATTTCATATTGAGTCAAAGTGATGTGTCCACCGGGTGACACCTTGGCACCCTTAAGCATTTTGTGTCAGAGACATTTAGGGAAAAAGGAAAAAAAAATGCAATTTATGCATTATCTATCAATTATCACGCAAAGAAAATCATCACAAATTTGTATGTATATTTGATCGATAGATAAAATACATACAACTTAACATAATATAAGGGGAACTCAGCGAAAGCTAAAGAGCAGCGGACTAGAACAGATGTTGATGTCAAAGTAATCCCTGTGCTTGCTAATCAGATAAAACAAGTGAACCATTGTCTGTTTGTTTTGGAGCTCTTCTGCCCTCATGTGGTAGCAAAGAACCTTAAAGTGGGGATTTCACTGCTGATAATATGACGAATCCTCATTGACTTTCCATGTAATCATTTGATTCACTATGAAAATAAAGAATAAAAATAATAATAAAGTGCAACTTTAATGATGCAGCCGGCCCCAGCTCGTGATCATCGTGACTTTTTCAGGCCTGTGTGCTTCTAAAGTATAATTAAATTGAACGGTAAACAGGGTACTCGGCAAAACCTGGCTGCAATCTATGGAAGCCGGGCTGGTGCAGTGCGATGCAGGAGACCTAAAGCCAACAAAGAGGAGGAGGTAGGAGCCCAGACCTGAACGCCGCGCCTTGCACTCTACCCCACTCACAGCACGTCTGGCTTCGCACGTCTCATATGTCTGCACAAAAGTCCCTTTGACACACCCATAGTAAAACCCAGCAGTGTAAACTCATGCCCGCTCCTTACGCAGTGTTTGGTGTCCCACTGTCCAATGTGAGGTTCATTTATATCAATTATGGCTGTTGTCTCATTTCAAATAACCATTTTTTTTGTTGTTGTTTTGTTTTGTTTTTTTGATTTGAATGTAATACACACTTATATGCATTTTCATGGCACTGTTGATTGCAGTTGTATTCTTTTTATTCTGTCTTAATGGCTGATGTGTTAAAATAATAATGCGAATATCATATTATGGTTTGTGGTATCAAATGTCTTATAAATGCTAACTAAGCATGTGATTTTGTTTCTGTATGAATATGATTGCTTATATCAGTGTTGTGTGTTCAGTGGTTCACCTTTTAGTATGTAACATTTCTGTATTTGTTCCCAGGAGTACCTGGCAAGACTGAGGCAGATCCGCCTGCAGAACTTCAATGAGCGTCAGCAGATCAAAGCTCGACTCAGAGGAGAGAAGGTACATTCCTCCGCTCTTAGAATCTGAGAGTGCCTGTAATGAAAGTGCTTTCAGTTCTCCTTGATGTTCTGTCTTCTGTGTGTGTGTGTGTGTGTGTGTGTGTGTATTTCAGTATGACAGTGATGGTTCTGACAGCCAGGAGTCCAGTGAGGAGGCAGAGCTCAGGAGGAAGAAGATAGAGGCTTTAAAAGTGAGTCAGTAACAAACACAAACCAATTACATTTTGCAATCTGCAACATTAACTTGATAACCTTATTTACGGAGCTCTTTTTACTGGGTTAAATGCCAGCCCCAGATTCTGTCATTCAGTCTAAGCTGTTCCCTTTCTGACAACCTCAGCGTGTGACTTGCTCTGTCAGTTGCTATAATGAGGGGGGTAGAGGCTCAGTGGTGTCTCTAGATGCTTAGTGAGCATGTTTTTGCAATTTTTGTCACATCCCTTTCATCTGCAACTTTTATTATGATAATCAAAATGTGTGGCTTCGTTTTTTTCTTGTGCATTTATGTACCAGGCCCAAGCAAATGCCCGTGCTGCGGTACTGAAAGAACAACTAGAGAAGAAGAGAAAAGAAGCATATGAGAGAGAAAAGAAAGCATGGGAGGACCATGTGAGTCTTCGATCTATGTTTCACTCTAACATTTCCCAAACTTTGACCTAGCCTTACTACTGATTGATTAAGTATCGCCTAATCTTAGCTGTGGCGTTGTGTCAAAGCTTGCAGCTCGGGGGGTGAAGGTCAGCGTGGCGGCAGCAGCAGCAGCATCATCTACCTCTGACAGTCCTCCTCCACAGCCCAGCCCCTCTCAGCCAGACCCAGCCTCCAAATCTCCAGTCCTTCTGGCAGCCAAACTCGCCACCCCAGCTATATCCATGACTGCTGCCCTGAAGAAAGTTGGAGCGGTCAGTATATGTTTACACAGTATATCACAAACTATGTCACACTGTTGTTTGAGAAGGCGTTTCCTTCGTAAATCAGATTTTGTGCTTTGTTTGGCAGACTACCCCGTTAAAGGAAAGCCTGCCTGAATCAGAGACTGCTACAGTGATCCAGGTGAGGTGACTAGTTTTTTTGGAATCATTTAATAAACTAAGCATAAACTAAGCACAAGAAGACAAGACCAGATTCTCTTTTTGTTGGTAAATACTGTTATTGTAATGCTTTCAATGTCACAGAGTGAGAAAAAGCAGATTCTACGCAGACTCAACCAGAACCTAAAAGCTCAGGACCCGGTGGAGGAGGTGGAGGAGTCACACCCAGCCCCTGCAGAACCAGCTCCTACTCTCCAGCAGAACCAGTCGGACACAGACAAACGGCCCTTGTCGAACGGAGACCGCAGGAAGTGGGAACCTGTTGAACTGCCTGTGCTTTCTGTGGCTCAGCAAACCTTAGAGGAGACATGTGCTGCAACAACAGGTGAGTCGAACCTATTGCACATTGTTTCATTTTTAGTACTTTTTTCTGTGAAGCAATTTTTCTCAGATTTTTTCTCTTATTTGCTCTCTAGATACTTCTGTGTCTCCAGAAGATCGACCATCTTCTGCTGGTAACAGGAAGAAGTGGGAAGCAGGAGTTCCACTTGTTCTGGCTGTAGCTCAACAAACTCTAGAGCAGACATGCATCACGACCATCGGTGAGTGTCCTCATTGAACGAGGGCAAGTGTTAGTCACTGATGCAGCACTGTTGTTATGTAGCCATAGCAATCATAGTTTGGTATAATTGTGTTTTCTCTCAGTCTTTCTCTCTCTGTATGTGTTTTGTCTCAGAGCAAACAGTGGGTGAAGTAATACAGGTGGGTGGGCTACAGGAAGAAGCTCCGAGGAAGGTGTGGGGAGTGAGTCCAGACTCTGAGGTGCTGAAAGTACTTCAGGAGGCTGAGCTTCAGCCTCTCACCCAGTCGCTGGAGAATGCCACCATATGTGAAGAAGAGTTTACTAGTCCTGGTTAGTCTTCATTCAATCTTTTGTTTTTTGCAAACTAAAATGCAGCCACAGAGTAACCCATAATGCATTATTCAAGTATTTTATATGATATATATATTGTATTTATTATGGCCCATAGATTTTATTTCACATTTAGTGGTGCTGAAGACAACATCCATGTGGTTCTTCTTTATTTGGTGTAAAATATTTCTGTTATTACAGATGCATTGAGACAGACTGAAAAAGTAGTAACATTACAGACAAACCTATGAACAGATCTCTATGAGCTTTATTTAGAAGATAGGGTGTTACCTAAGAAACAAATAATTAGATTTTGGACAGATCAGAGGATGGGTTCCTGCCTAAATGAAATCTCCAAAAGCCCCTCTCTGTTATAATGGGTGAAGTTTGAACAACAGTGTTGCTATTTTGCTGCTTTTTAGTCATTTTAAAGTGGTGATTTAGGTGTAATGCTACCTTGGTTAATTTTGTATTTTTGCCAGAGTTAATATATGTTATTGTATTTGTATCATCTTTTCTTTAGCTCTGATGGTGTTTTGGAGAATGTTTGAAGGAAGAAAATGTTACATTTGTGTTCAAACGAGGATAACAACTGAACATAAATTAATGCTTTAAAACAACAGTAAGCTTCAACACTGTCCGGCTGGGGTGTGCTACAGATGGCATTATGTTCCTATGATTTACTCGGTGTATAGTTATTCGTTCTGGTATCTTCCTCAGATAAGACATACCAGGCAGCAGCAAGTGACAGCGTGAAGATGCCTAAAGAAGTGACCTCGGCTATAGATCAGGCTCCGGCAGCTACAAATGAGGCTTCACGTCAGGAAACGTGTACGACCGCTGCAGTAGAGAGAGTGACACTGGCACCCAGCCTTACTGAGACTCAGGGTTAGTATGTCGCTCAACCTGGTATTGATCACATGTTTTGCTGTTTAGTTCAAAGCATATTTTCAGTGCAAACCTGTCTCGCTGGAATTCCTTTAGATCCAACAGACATGGACTGCATGGTTTTGGAAGAGGGTCCTAAACAGGCAGCACACCCCCCAGCTGATGTGCAGCCAGCGTGGGAGCATGAAGCCCAACAGCAAGTGTAACTTAGACAACAAATAGATTTAATCATTATGTAAAATATATTGTATAAAATTGTTCCGAAGAAAGAATGAAATGTTGAAATTTTAATTAGGAGTGAACATTTCAAGACATACATACATTTGTTGTGCTGAAGTGTACTTTTCCTTTAGCCCACCAGAGGGCATAACAAGACCAACAAGCACCAAGGAGATTCTGAAGACTGCAGAGAAACCAACTGAATCATCTGGTGAGATTAATGTGTAGTGAGCCAAAGCCACATTTTTCAGCTTAATTACTATCTTAATTAAATCTGCCCTTCCCACCCGTTCCCCCAGGTTTAGCACAGTACGAGGAGCCCCTATTTATGAAGCTGTGTTCCCCAGCCCACCGACGCACTGCTGCCCTTGCAATCCTCTCAGCCCAGTCCTCCATGGATGAATCATCCTCCTCTCTGGCCTCGCGTTCACGCTCCGTCTCACCCATGCGCTCCAAGCACCAGGATGCGCTCCTCATTGGCCTCTCTACGGGCATGTTTGATGCCAACAACCCAAAGGTCAAGACTGGCTGAATGTTTTCTCCGAAATTTGCATAGCATAATGAGAAAAGGTCTGATGTTCATTGTCTAAAGTATCAAGTGACAGTATGGGCATTAACATTATTACTGACATTATTATTAATATAATGACAGATTTAGCTGTTCAGGAGATCAGGTGTTTCAGGAAGCTCATCCTAGTTCTTTTGTTGAGTATGACGTAGATGCTTGTTTGGTATTTTCGGTAGGACTTCAGTTTTCTTTATTAATAGTGGGGGCTGGAATGGAGCCAGCACCATTAATCTCATAGTCTGAACCTGCAGTGGGTCTCATAAGACAGAAGGAGCATCCATCAACCTATTTCTTTCATAACCTCCATCAGGGACAGTGAGATCTGAAAAGTCAGGCGCAGCATTTTAATATACCCACAATGAGCTGAATAGCATATGAACATATTACAATATCACTGCCTATAGAAGCTTTTGTTTATTGTGGCCAAGAAAGTTATGTATTCGCTCATGTCAGTTTGTTTGTTAGTAACATTATAGAAAATATATTGTACAGACTGTGATACATTTTTGTGGAGAGACAGGATATTACCTAAGGAACAAATTCTTAGATTTGGGGGAAGATCAAAGGATGGAAAGGTAATGGTAAATGGACTGCACTTACATAATGGCTTTTCACCTTTGCTTAGGTCTCAAGGTGTTTTACGTCTGCCTCACAATTTACCCATTCACACACCAGTGCAAACACAGCTACCATGCAAGACACTAGCTAACATTAGGGTTCAGCGTCTTGCTCAAGGACACTTCGACATGTGAACAGCCGGAGCTGGGGATCAAACCACCAACGTTACAATTAGTGGATGACCAGCTGAGCCACAGTCACCCTTATCCTGACTGAAAATGAGTTATCATGAGCCAATGTTTTACCAAGATCCTGTTGCTGTGTCAGGGGGTTCAGGGGGCAACAGGGTTCAGTCTGTAGCATGAGTACAGTCTGATTATGCCTTGGCAGAAGTTTGAACCCTCTGAATTCTTTCTAGTTCATTTTTCTTTTGCTTTAAATTAATTCTTGCTTCGTCTTCTTGTTGTTATCAAGACTTGTCTGAGCCCTAGCAAAATATTCTCCTTCACTGTGCTTGTTATTGTATCAGATGCTGCGAACATGCTCTCTACCAGACCTCAGTCGACTTTTCAGCCCTCAACAGGACACCGCAGTGGCTAGCAAGGCTAATGTTGCTCCTGATAACAACCTGGAGATCGAGGACCTGGATGAGGCAGCTAAGGATGATGACCAGTCAGAGACTGACGAGTAAGACAATTCAAATAAACTCTTTAAGGCAAAGATGACCATAGGCTGTGGTCTAGGATTGAGTCTATGTTCTGTTCCCTAGTGCATATGAGGATGATGATCTGCGGGACATCAGGGCCTCCATGGAGAGACTGCTGCAAGAAGAGGGTGACATAATGAGAAGCCCACCAGAGGTTGGAGCAGGAGACTTTAATGGTAACCCTCCAGCAGGCGGACACCAGGAGCTTTTCAACAGGATTGCAGCTGAGATTGATCAGGACAACAATCAGATGGCTGTGGATGAAGATGAGGATGATGATGATGATGATGATGATGAAGAGGAGGAGGAGGAGGAGGAGGAAGAAGGCGAGGAGGAGGACGATGAGGACAATGAAGATGAGGAATGTTCAGATGGGAGTCATGGTGATGAGGAGGCAGGGGAGTTGCTCACCAATGGTGTGGGAGAAGAGAACCACAGTAATAACAGCCAGCTCAATGAAGAATGGCATTCAGGTAGGAAGGGATGTCAGGGGTTGTCAAATGACATGACCTATACAACTATTTTAATTAAGTTAGCTAATTATTTTCATGCAAGAATAACAAGTCTAAATTTAGCCTGAATTAATGTTTCATGTCAGATGATTCATACCTTTTTTAATAGGTGGCCATGTAAAAAAAAGAAAGATTGTATTTGTAAAGTAAGTAGCTTCAGAGTCATCCAGACCAAGAGTCTGTCAGTATTATGAAAAATAATACAGTGTCCTCCACAATTAGATGGGAGTGGAGAGGACCAGGGTGGAGAGGCTGACCATCACGACAGCATCTTCAGTCGTCTGGAGGAGCTTCGCTTCAACCTGGAGCAGCAGATGGGTTTTGAGAAGTTTATTGAAGCCTACAATAAGATTAAGGTATGATCTAGTTCTTTCTTAATTCTTGAGTTAATTCATGCAACCTCACAGTTAAGCACTGGAACATAAGACTGGTTGAACAGAGGTCTTGTTGTTTTGTTGCTCAAGGCAATACATGAAGATGAAGATGAGAATATTGACCTCGGGTCCAGTATGGTCTTGAGCATTTTGGGAACCCAGCACCAGCATCTGTATCCCAACATCCTTCATCTGGTGATGGCAGATGGTGCATATCAAGAAGGTCAGTAGTTGTTTGATCTATTGTTTCCAGCAGTGAAATTTTAAATTGTTTGTTTATTAGCAAAACTACAGAAAACAATTAACAGATCTGGATGTTTTTAATAATATTAATAATAAATTTTGATCAAGATCAGCTGATGGAATATTGTTTGGGAAAAAAGATCCAGAAAAATCTTTATCTATTATAAAGAGTTTTACCCGATAATTGAACATGATAGTGTTGCTGTATTTTCTGAGTGCTTTCTAGTCTCTATCTTTTGGTGTCAGCTTTATTTACCTCTTCTTTCTTTGCCACATTTTGGTCACTTTTGTAAACCACAGAAATAAATGTGTATCTCAGTAATTATTTTCTTTTGTTTTCAGACACGTAGGCTATCTGTCAAACATACCTTACATGTTTTAACAGTAAAAACTGCCGTCTTCATTGGAGGAAGTACTAATATAAGAATAGACACTATGAACTTTGTTGGATTTCTGTGTACTGTTCTGGTCAGCACCAGTGTCAGCAGTGTGTTTAGTCTCATCGCTACAATCCATATTTCTCACATCGCTGCAGCTTCACCAAGTGATGAAGGAAATAAGCAGATGTAAAACACACTCTTAACTGTGTCTGTCTGCTTTGTCGCACTGTTGTCAGACAGGCTCCTCAGCAGAAATAGAAAGTTGGTGGTGGGGTGGGGGTAGCAGCCTTCAGATACAATTCCTCACTGAACTTCTCTATTTGACAGTTCTTGTGTTTTCTATTTTTGCTGAGTTCTGAAGACGAGATAGAGGATTCAAAAAGTCAGATATCTCCCTTGAGGACTTGTCTCAAGATCTGTGAAAGATTTGTCTTATGGTTCACATGCACACAGTGCTGCTTAAGTTTTGAAATATTTTTGAGGCAGCTATCAAAAAATAAACCTATGTACTGTTGTAATGCATTGTAGTCTTTTGATCACTGTTGCAGACTAATTATCCATCACATTCAATCCCCAAATTCAAGTTAGAGAGGACATTGCTGTGAGTGTCAGGTGTGATGTCACTTCCTCCTGCATTTTGACTGGATTCATGGCTTGAAAATAAGCATCAGAAAGTTAAAAAAAAAAGTTAATAGATATAAATTCTGTTACTTGCTCTGTTACTGGGAAGCTCCTGTTACTCATTTGTTATTCTGTTACTATTTTCTTGCTGATTGTTTTTTGCTATAATCACCATACTTACAATGGCAACGCAGAAATGCTAATGTTCTCCATGTTTGACTAGCTTCTTAGCATAATAAAATGTCCTGATTACCACTAAAAACAAAGCACAGCTGAGGCTGATGGGAATGTCAGCAATAGAAAATGAGGGAGTCCCCCAAAGTAGTTTGGGTTTATTGTGAGAGGGACCATGAATTCAGAGGTTTTTGAGATATTTAGTTAAAAATAAAGATGCTGTTGGTACTAGATAAAAAAAAAACAGGCATGGTATCACCCAAGCCCCCAGGATCAGAGCTCAGTCGTGAAGTAATGTGGTTATAGTCATCACACTGGGTGTTGCAACCTCCAGGATCATCACATGGTTGGCTCAGACAGCATTTTTCTCTTACCCAATCTTTAGAAGTATAAAATGGAATATTTGTTGCTGACATAATTCTTTGTCTGGAGGAGGCAATGGGGCACATAAAAAAAATAAATGTCCCAGACTTGAATGCTCTCAACTGACTAAATTCAGAGAAGGACTCTAATGTGCCGGTTTTGTGGTGCCCAGAACATAAAAGTGCAAATAAGCCCACAGGGCCTACGTGCTGAATAAACATTGTCCCATCTGTGAACACTGTAACCACTTCTCCTTAACACGTCTCTAGAATCACCACAGTTGAAGTGCCAAGACACCAAAGAGAGTTTGAGAAATTTAAAGTGGAAACTTTGATCTGTTGGTGGTGTCAGTAGGATTTAGCCTCTGGGGCCACGAGTGTCAAATTCAAATTTCATTTCAGTTCCATCCCTCGAGCTTTGTTGCTAATGTGGCCAAAAATAGTTCTACCAAAAGTTCTGTACTATTAAACATATGCTTTTGACTATTCCTAACATTTTGGAGTCTTTTATTTCTCTCCTGTAATTTTACCATTACAAGACCAGGTCCAACCTCTATAATGAATTGTCGGCCCCAATATGATATTCTTTCTCTCTCCATCTCTCTCTGTTTTAGATAATGACGAATAGTGTTCTGTACAATGGAGCTGCTGGCAGCTTTGACAATCTGCTAGCTATCTGATGTCTTCCCAGGATGCACGTCATCGGCAAAAGGATCTATGCATGAAGTGTGGCGGCCTCACGTTGAACGGTGTTTCAGGCATCACTTGCATGATGTATAACTAGTACGCTCGAGACTGTGTTTCATACTTTGACTATCAGCTCCTGACAATATTTTCTAACCAGTGTTCCTTCAGAAGTGCATTATCTAATACATGTTGTTAGTAACCAAAGTGAACTTCAAGGTTCTGTAAATGTTCATCAAAGTCAGTGTGTGTAAATGACCTGTTTTGTCACATTGATTAATAGCATAAACACTGTTATGTTTCACTTTGTTTTTGGTTCAGTTTCGCTCTGCAGTGGCTTTTTACTTTGGTGGGTAAAGATCTGGTTCTCTCAGGTGCTCTCTTTCTGTCTCACACTCAACCCGCAGCTTCAGAATATAAACCAGGTCACCCACAACACAGACATACCATGATTTACTTAAAAACCAGTTGAACCTCCTTTTCATACAACTGTTTTCACTGGACAAGAAGTCAAACTTTACCTGTTATCACATTTCTGACTGTTTCAGCTAGCCCAGATTGAATAAAGGGTTTGTGTGGGTGAGACTGTTGTATGTTGCCAAGATACTGGAGCAAGCCTGTGGCTGGTGTGATATGTGGGCCAGGTCAGATTAAAAGGTCAGCGCAGAGAGTTATACTGATGATATAACAAGTGGTATATGAATAATAAGGATTGGATTCTAAATTAAAAAATGTAAATCTTTATATGAAATAAACACTTTTTAAGAACTTGGACACTTCATTTCTTTCTCTCCTCACTGATGACAGGTCACACATCATGGACACATCAAAGCTGACAAATTTGCTGTCTTGAAAATATTCAGTATAAAAAAAATTCATAAAGCCTTACATTAGTTTTTTTTTTTTTTTTTTACAAGGTTTTAAAGAAAACCATTGTGCTTTCCAGAGGCCACCAGGCTGTGGTGCCACTGGTGTATGCACAAGACTATTTTCATCCGCAGCCCTTGGACACACCACTCTTCACTCATCACTTCTTTCAGCTAGCAAGATATATTTGTAATTGCAGTCCCAGTGGAAGAATATAACGCAAGCCTTCAGTGTTCTAACACCACATCTGATTTAGTGTGACAGGAGAAGTGGGTGTGTTTCCTCTGAGGCGGAGTATTACCAAGTAATTGACTTCAACAGCAGCAGTAGCAGCAATAGCATCCTTCCTGTGAGAGTAAACAAACAAATCTGATAATGGAGCTTAACAGCTTCTCACCACTTTGACTTCCTTTTTCAGTGGAAGTGCAAAACTGTTAGTTAAATTAATGATCATTCATGTCATTAATTTTTCTGATGTGCTGTGGTGATGTATATAAAGGGGAAATACAATTTTTGTTTTTATTTTCATGTCTTTGGCTGAAAAATTGCATACGTTGCATCACATTGGAAAGTAATGATCCGAAACTGGAACTTGCATTTTGATTAGGTGCACTCGCATTGAAGTAGAGGAGAGCAAAAGTAAGCTCTGAGGTTAGGCCAGAAATGGATCCAAAGATTTTCAGATCTCTATAAGGTGATATTCTCACAATAAGCAATTTGACCAACCTGTATTTTATAGGTGAGGCTGCACATTGTACGCCACACTGAGTTTTTTTTTTTTTATATACATTTAACTTGCAGAAGTAATCAAAATTCTGTTTTAGAGTCATAACCAAATTCTGCATTCTGGCCTGGTTTATCCTTCTTTATTTTCCACTTTGCATTTATTCAGGCTGTTAGTCAAAGGCCAGAAAGCTCTATTAGCTGTTACATCTCCTCATTCAATATTTATGTTGCATAGTGGCAACTTGTTTGTTTGCTGTTCCCCTTTCTGATTTAGCAGTTCTGTATAAAGGCCCACGATGTGACTTGTATTATGCATTTTATTGCTGTGGCAATTTGCATTTTACTTAATAGGAGGCTTATACAGCACATGAAGGTATGTAGCTGTCACCATGACAACATTTGGAGTTTGACATAATGTTTATGGATTTCGTATAAATTTTTAATGGTTAAAGAAATGGTTGACTGGGTGAACATAATTTTTAAGGTGTCAGTTTCAGGTTTGGTCTTTCTAAGCAGAATGTGACAACTCTCTCTAAAAGACAGTTCAGAATACAGTGTGACCTATGCAGTCCTTCACACTATGTCCAAGTTTGACATTCTGATTCAGATTTAATTAGATGAATTCTAGTTGGAATTTAACACAGGGCCTGTGTTTTGCTTGATCCTAGCACTCATTGGGGAAAATCACCTCACAAAGAAATATATGCACTCAACTGTTATCAGGCAGCATTCATTGACATTCAGTTATGGTGCCTAATCTAATTTGAAAGCAGGTTGCCTCAGGCAGAGTTCGTAAGTTTGAAAGCCTTATCAAGGTAATACAAATGAAGGATGTGAGTGTCCTTATCTTTGAAGCATATTAAGCCCCAAAGATTTTGAGCTGCTTTAAATTAGGACATCATTGTCTTGCAAAGTGAAATGTCAACTCATGAACAACATTGGATGTTCAGTTGCTCTGTAATCTGCACTTTGGTTTTTAAAAAAAATGTTTTTCCTCACTGGTATTTGCTCTATTTCAATACCTTGTTGCTCAAGCATCTATTTACAGTAATAGGCTGTACAAGACAGAGCAGTATTTCTGTCAAGGTCCATCCTTTAATGGAAATTGGGACATATGTCTTGTCATGTCCTCTCCTGCTTTCCTCATTCCTATTTATAAGCAGTAACACAGCTGTCACCTCCATCATATGCAGGTCTGTATGTGTGTGTGGGCGGTGATCTTTTTTTCCGCCCTCAGGTGCAGTCATTATGAAGGATTATTGCCTTTCTAAGTGTACAAATCATTCCTGTTGCCTTTCAGGGTAACATTGAATAATATCTACAGAAACCTTTTTTCACAAAACAGCACTGACAGAACGTGAGTGTGTGGTATTACATGGAGGTCAACCTAAAAAGGAAAGTGGGGGCCATTGTCTCAGTGGAGGCAGCGAGGCAGACCCCAGCCTCTTCACAGTGAGGAAATATGACCTGAGGGCTCCTGCCAGCTCCCATAGGATCACATGTGACAGACGAGAGCCACCTCCCAATAAATCTCCTTCTTTATTGCTCTTTTTGCCTCTCCTTCATCTCTCCCTCTTGCTCAATATGCAGTGTCCTCCGAATGAGATAAAAATAAATCACATGTTTATTATCTGGTTGTGTCTCACCCGCTCTTCTCTCTCCCTCAAGTTGTTGTGTACCTCTGCCTTTGCTGTGAAGGTTGTTGGGAGTCAAACTTGTGTTGCAAATCTATAGTTGGTAATAAAAGCAGAACATTTGGAAAAGTGTTCTCCCTCTCCCTGTGGGCCTTTTACCTATTTTTATACCAGGTCCATCAGATTGCTCCTACCTCAAGAACAGAAGAAACAGGCTAATATCATCCCAGTATCATTGAACTACTGGAGCATCAACACGCTGCATTTGTGTGATTTTGACCATATTTTGTAAGCCAACAACTACAACATTATTTGTTACTGAGGAACAAGTGAGGAGGAATGGAAAATATTGCTTGCTTTCATAAGAAAATACTGAAAAATATGACCACCAGATGTCCCTATTCACCTCTCCGGAACTCATTTAGCTTCAGATCTTTCAAAAAAACAAACAAAAAAACCCAACACAAAAAAAAGCATAAAAGTGCAGCTTGCTATTTATTTTGACTACACGACAGAACAGTACATCTGCACACCTACTCTCTCGTTTTGAGTGACTGCAGTTGAACCCAAGTATGGTACTCAACTACAACAACAGCAACAACAATAAAAACAACAACAAAAAACATATTTTGGAGCTCATTTAACAAGGTGTGCCATGACACTAGAGTACTGAGAGTGCTGGGTTTCAGCTAACTGCAAAACATGGCAAATGATTAAAACACAAATCAAGTTATTTTTCCTGCACTCTGGGAAAAGATGCTGTTTTTTGACACATCATTACGTTTCATTAGACGATTCAGTTCACGCCCTTTTGACAACGATGGACGCCGCCTTCATAGGCGCCTCGGAAATGTCCATATCTGTTTATCGACCTCACTTCAACTTGGTTCTCGTGTAGCCTTCTTCTAATCGGAAATATTTTATCTAAATATTAACAATAGCATACAATTATTTTTACTAGTTTCCATCACAAGGAAAGGATATCGAATCACAGTCATGTCCAGCCCACAATGTCAGAAGAAAAAGGGCATTTGTGACGGGATGAAATGGTTGCTTGATCAAACTGTTGACCTTTTTTTTCTAATCAATTGTATTATCTGCTACACTGTGCGCAATTTGTACATTCAAACGTTACATCTAATGTAATTCGCATTGTCGCTGTGTCACCCACTGTAATTTCCTCGGTTCCCGATGGCACCTGAAGCCCACGCGCTCCCTCCCTCCCCCTCCGCTTGTTCCAGCAACAGTCCAGCAGAACAGAAGTAACTAGCATGGCGCTCGGTACGGCTGGAGTCCCGTTGTCTCGTCTTTTTCATATTAGGTTTTACTTTAGTATCTGACCCAGGTTTGTTGTTTTCTCTACGTTGTACACCTCTAAAGAAAAACCCATCCCAGGAGAACGATAGTTTTCGTCTGCTTATCACTCACATAAGTGGTTAGTAGATTTTTAGGTAGCTTGCTAACTAGTAACGTTAGCAAGGGTGCAAAATTGGGAGATACGGGGCAACAAGAGGAGGAGTCCTGTTTTGGAAGAGGTAAGCTAAATTGTATTTGGTGGTAGAACTACTTTAAAGTGTTACAGGTAAATTGACTTCTTTAGTTGAAGTTGTTGAATTTTTTTACGTATGCATAGGGTAAAAGCTCAACTATTTGTTTTATAAAAGACACAACATTAAAGTAACCCGCTCTTAAGCGATAATTGCTAGCAAACTAATTCGCTCTTTTGTAGTTTTAATTTCCGTCATTTCCGAGAAAACTCTACTTCATTCAGTAGTACTGTGATTTAAAAGGTCATGTAAGTATCAGTACACATTTTTCCTGCTGTTAGGTGTTACGTAATATTGACATTTTTCCCGAGTAGCGTTACAATATTGCCGTACAAGCTGGAAAAGATGTTTTGTGTTTTTAATCATTGAAATGTCTTTTGAAACTGTCAACACATATAATATGAGAGGTTATAGTATGTAATATTTTTTATTAAATAGACAAAGTGAGTTGATTGCATTCTTGATATAATTTTAAAGATAAATCACAGTATTTCACTCTTCTTTCGCTACTGAAGGTTTCTCTTTTCTTGACGAGCTTATGCCGTGTTGGCAATACAGTTAATTTAAGAGGTCTAAGGATCCAAGATCACCGTTATCAGGTGTAATAATCCCTTGTTGAGTAAATTAGATTAACTTGGGCTTCAGTCCCTTCTTCCTGTAATCTAATGAAAGACTAAGGGATAGGATTTTATGTTTTTGTAAGCTTTATCAACTTGCTTCAACAATATGTGATATCTGTTACATGGACACTATGATCTATTTCTTGTATATGCAGTTGATTAATTTACATGCCTTGACCTTTTATTTTTATTTTTTGTAGCTGATGCTGATGCCATGGCAATAGCCGAGGTATGGGAGTGACGTGACACTACTTGATCTGCTTGTGAACAAAAACCTCATCAGCATCATGTTTTTGTGCTGAAGTAGAGGCAGTACCCACAGAGAATGGACGAGTCAGTCTTGTTGGATTTGCTTGAGTGCCCCGTTTGTCTGGAGCGGCTTGATGCCTCGGCAAAGGTTCTTCCCTGTCAGCACACCTTCTGCCGCCGATGTCTCCAAGGCATCCTTGGCTCACGCGGAGAGTTGCGTTGCCCAGAGTGCAGGACGTTAGTGGAGTGTGCCGTGGATGAACTTCCAAGCAACATCCTCCTCGTACGCCTGTTGGATGGCATAAAGCAGAGGCCTCGAAGGGCTGGCCCCGGGGCAGGAGTGTGCACAAATGGTACTTCTGGAGCCGTGGCCAGAGCACATGGAAGCGGGGCGAGGGACCAGGGCACTCCAGGAGCACAACCCCAGCGGGCTCAGGCTAAGAGCACCCTTGTCCGGGTTAGTATACTAACTGATTGAACATGGATCAGTGAGCATGAATCTGCGTTTCCCATTGTTAGGGTCAAGCTGAAACAAAACAGAGAAAATCTCTGTGGATTAAAAGCAGCATGTTGCATTACTGGCTCTCTAATCTTTTCTGCGGATTAACAGTTATCATGGCGATCCAAAAGCCAGCCAGTTGACTAGCAGCCCAATATTCTCAGAGCCAGAGATTGAGAGCAGTTAATAGTTGAGTCACCAAATGATCCTGCTCTCTGCCAAATGTAGATGTACTTTTTTCCAGATGAAAGAATCCCAGTTCTTTTCTAGGTGCTGACATTGCCACATGTCAAAGTCTGTGATCCATGCTGCGGTGTAGTGTGAGAAATTCAGGGTGGGACTACAGGGTGGTTGTTTTATCTGCAACACTTAGGGCTTGTAAAGTGTATTTAGAGAAGTAAAAGAAGATGGTAAAATGTTAACAGTCAGTGTTTCAGTAGTTTTAGTCAAATACGTCTGAATGAAACAGGAAAAATAATGCTCAGATTTATGAGTGTTGATCCCAAGGCAAGATAGGTTGATAACAATTTGTTGATCTTAATGATTATGTAAAAACACAAGCTGATACCAGGTGATGAAGCTAAAAGGTCTGTTATAGTTTTTATTCCAACAAAATTACTCTTTTTCTCTGGATACACATCATGAAAGTCAGTGCCTAGTATATCATTGATGCTGTCCATTAGTTAAAACTGAATTTACTATTTTCCCTGAGCTGTCCAAGTTTTTTGGTATGAAATTAAAATGTGTACAAATTAAAATTTTCTTTTAAAAAAATAACTAATCAATGTTTAGTCAGTTAATTATTTAGATATCAAGATTCTTAACATTTCATGATGTAGATATACTCAAATCCCATTTAACAGGACTCCAGAAAATTTGGGAATGCAAAAAAAAATATGTGGCAGACCCATGGGCCCCTCTTCATGCAGTTCTGGCCTCCACAAAGGGAGGACAGAGCAGATGAAAAGATGTCAAGGTCCTGTGTAGAATCATTGGAATGTTAAAGTGCTGATAATGTATCTGTGGAGCCATGCAGGTATGAAGATCAGAGACCTTGCTGTATATTGCTGCTGGGGACTCGCCTCATTTGTCAGAGTATCACTTCACAGGATTTGTGCACGTTTCAAAGCTGTTTGTGGATTTTGGAATTTCCCTTGATTCTGAAAAGTCTGTTTGCTGCCAATAAAGAGGTGGCCATTTGGAACTATGACATTATTTCACCTTTCTCCATTCTAAATAGTAACAGTTTGTTCTTAGTGTAGGCATGAATGGTATACCATTCCCTCCCATTCATTCACCATATGAATGCATTCTGTGAGTGTGAAAAAATTGTGAAGTGCATACAAAAGCCATTTCCTGTTTTCCCCACGTTTCCAACAATTTGTCATGTTATTGACTAACAGCCTCTCTCAAGTCTGTTCTGCTGTCCTCAGGCATTGTGATGATGACAGAGAACAAGGCTGTGCAGGTGTAACATTTTCAGAACATAAAAGGCACAGATCAAAGCTCTTGTTGATTGCCCAGCCTGATTTCTGGCCAATGCTCCATGGGGACTGAGGGCTTCACTGCCCCTGGGTGACACCCTCAGTCACCCTTCTTTTTTGTTCGTCGTCAATCCCTCGATTTTGTGGGTATCGTTAAGGCTTGAAGCAGCTCTTCTGATGCCGTTCTTCAGTTCAACCAGGACTCCACCTCCAATTCTTATATGCTTAGAGAAAAGCTGGGAGGGGAGAGTGGCGATGACTGCCTGACAGATGCACAACAGGGTTTTGTCTCGGGTCCCCTCTGATCCTGCTGACTGACCGACACGTGTGGGGTGATCAAGAGTGTGTGTGTATGGCCCCCAGCAACAGACACTGATGAGTGCTAAAGGAAGGTGTCAGTACCAAAAGGAACAAATGCTTGGTGAGTAACCTTGCGCAGTCGGCTCTCTGCCCCTCCTTTACCATCTCCTGGGTTGCAGCAGTTGTTTGACACAGCGCCCTGGCATTTCTTTGATGAGGGGAGTGAAAAGGCTCATCTTGAATGTAGCGCTGTGGTTGTCTGGCCCTTTGCAGTCAGGTTGATGACTCACCTCCATGGTGCTCCGTTACATGATTGTTTTGTCTTCCTCTCGCCCTCCTTAACTCGTGTAACATAGTATTTTGTTCGCACAGATTGGGAACAGATAGCTCTGTGGTATTTTTGCGTGAGAGCGAGTGAAGCCATCTGAGCTGTCTGGAAGTCAGAGGTCAGGGTTCGGGAGTCATGGCAGTCAGAGGTCAGAGTCAACGAGGGAGAGGGGAGAAGAATTGGAGATTTCAGAGGATGTCTTCAGTTACTATTGTGGTTCCCTGGAGAGTTGAGCCTGTACTCCCACTATACAAAAATGTATTTTCTTAAATGGTGATTTCAGCCCTTGGCATGACAACATCAGTGCTCATTTTTAATAGTGTTGTACATTAGCCACAGTTTAGGGCGCATTAAAACTAGGATATTCACAATGACTCTTACGAGATAAGAATTTGAGCTTGTTGGTGTGAGTGTGTCATTTTAGTTGATGTGAAATGAGAGACTATTTTTGCCTAACCTTTTGGGGACGTAATTAGGTCATTGTCTGTACTTTGGTAATGAGAGCTTTACACAAGGAAAGATTTTTCTTTTTATAGTCCCCTTGCGTTTGATAGTCTCTTTCCCCTGGCATTATTCTCATTTTCCTCAGGTCCACTGAATTGATACTAAATAAACAGGAAGTAAAACACAGCCTTCTAATGTGGTATCGTTTTCTAGTGACTGAAAGCAGTTCTCTAATGTCTTTGTGTCCCAGTTATTTTTGTGATACAGTTATGTTGTGTTCTGTCTCTTTTGTAGTTGATTTATTTCTCTGGAGAAAGAGAATGTTGTTTATGGGTTCCTTATGTAGAGCGATCACATTAAAATTCCTGTGCACCTCCCTTGTCTGAGGTCGATGAGTCACGCTGGCCCTCTTTGATGACATCATATTGTTGTTGAAGCCTTTCCTCTTGGCCGGCTGGGTGACCTCTGCCTTCGCGACAGAACCCCGTCATTACACCCTCACACTGCCCACATACTGGCAAACACATACTTACTGCTTTCCACTGGGAATTTTTCAAGAGGGCTTTGGTCTATTCATTCCTTCTTCCTCAGTACGCTCACACTTTTTCTCCTGCCTCCTCTGTATTTCCCACGGAGGTCTACAAGTAGCTGTGACCTTCTGGACAGCGCACGCAGGGATTTTGGAGCCACCTGTAATTTTCTCTATGAGCCCCTGACACAACCTGTATCCCCCCCCCCAATATTTCTGCCATGTAGCTCCTCCCTCCTCGCTGTCTAAATCCAGGCTGGAGCCTGTTAAAGGTCTAATGAGATTAGAGTTTATTAGACAGTGAGTCGGCACGGCTCCCCGTTCTCTTCTTACTGCTGACTGCTGACTCTCATTGTGAGGAAACAAAACACTTGGTATTTAGTGGGGCAGCTTGTCTGCATCTCTGGTTGCCACTATGCATTTTGACATCCTTAGCTAATATAGTTTGTCAGTTTGTTCCTTGTTGACACGTGCAGATTTTTGATGCCAGATTATAAATTACATTTTTAATGTCTAATATCTAAAAAGCAGACAAATAATATAAGATTGTCACCGGACCAACTTATAAATGGAACATAGCAATGAGGAGTCCAGAACTTAGTCAGTCCATTCATGTGTGTCACCTGCTCACTGAGTACTGGAGAGTGTCCCATCATACTGACATCATGGACAGACATAATCATCATGGTTTCCACACCTATTTGCAGTTTTCACATTCCTTTGCCATGTTCACCATGTTTTGAAACATCCACTGAATGAGAATGTGGTTGGCTGTGCTCTGGGAAATAACTGTTCTCCACGTATAGGTTTACATAATAGCCAAGGAGTAGTTCAAAAGACCCAATCATGTGATTAAGGTGCAGCCACGGCCTCTTCATTGTAGGGTTTCACTGCTCCCCCTGACGAAGGGTGTGTGCCTGTCTTTGTCTTTTTGAGCTGTCAAGATTTTCCAGCCCAGACATATAGAGTAAAAGACCTTTGTTCGGTGTCTTTTCCCAGACGGAGAAGGATGTTTTGTGTTAGTGTTTGTTTCGAAGGAATGCCATGAGCAGTTGCAGGTCACTGTTTCTCCTCTAAACAGTGGGCTTGTCTAGTCTTGTCCCACTTGTCAGCTCACATTCATCTTCTTCAGGAAACCTTTTTAATGTATGTTTTCATACACATTAAACGCACTTCTCTGGCTGAGCCTTAACGCAGTAATTGTGACTACAGGTCTGTGTCTGTCGTCTTTATATGTAATGTCTGTAGTTGTGTTGATAGTCATGCACTCGGTGATGTACCTCTGCACCTGAAACCCTCCAGGCAGACTTGGCTAAAGCAGTCGTATCTTGTTGCAAGACGCTGTGTCATACTCATACAAAGTGCTCACCATCTGGCCATCATTTTCCAGACACTTTGGACAGTCTAGCTCTGTCTGTGAACTTGCTATATATATCTCGGTTGTGTAGGTTTTCTAAACAAAGATGTGTTAATGTTTGGTATTTGTTTTGGTGGTTTTAACACAATATTCTGGGTGGTCCACCAATGTAAATGCAACTTTTGCCAGTAGCCCACCCCCCTGTTTTTTCTGTCCATGTCACATTTCCTGCCATGTCTGTCAGCATGACAATAGTAAGGGGAGCGTCCATTACTTTTTTTTTGTTGTTTTTTAACCACAGTCCTATCACACCTGTGGGGGACCAACCAAAGCCTGTCTTTAGATCCTGTCTTAGGTGTGTGGTCCAGTGCTCAGGGCTCATTGAGAACTATCTGACAGACCACTTCAAGTTGTGCATGTTGTTATTTATTGATACCAACAATATAATCCAGCCTGGTTTATGAGTAAAATTAACACCAAATTGTCCTATAAATGTTTTTAATGCATTTCAGCCTTTTGATGTTTTGTCAGCTGTTTGACAGCTTGTGTCTCCCCTCCCCAATACTCCCAAGGTACCGCTAGTACCTGTCTGGCCTTAACAAAGCAGTTTGACCCCTCACCCTGTGTTGTGATTGGTGGGCCAGGGTTGGTCATCCATGGACTGTTTGACTGCTGGCATGTTAAGTGTTCAGTTCCCATCCCTGAGGCAGAGTCATGCTTTGCTCAGAGTTTCATTTTCAGTTGTCTGACCTCTGACCCAGGAGCCATTACTGGCTCTTGATACATCTTCAAGCAGCACTGAATGCCTCTGGCTCACCTTGTTGCTGCAGGAGAGATGTGTGGTCCCAGACCTCTTTCTGAGAAGGGCAAAACTGTTATTCTGTCGTAACATTTTACATATTGTCTTCAGAGCTCTGGTCTTCCTCCTGTAAGCTGCTGTCCTGCTATGTGCAGAAAGTGTTTTTCTTGGAGGCCCAGAGGTGCAGTTAATCTGCATTTGTCCCCTGAGTGACATCTTTGTCTCGGCTGTGGGAAGGCACTGGCGATCCAGCACTGAGTGGAGAGCATGAAGTCCTATATTATTCAACTAGAAGTCATTACCTCATTTGTTTCAAACAGATCCAGTAAAGACATTTTGAATGTTGCTGCTAAGCCACATCTAATGCACAAGGGTGAGAATCAAAAGAGGCTTGGAAACTTTAGGATCTCTTAGGCACAACTTTATTTTTATGGTTGTTTGTTTGCCACACAGTAAAACTGGACTGATGTATTAAACTGAACTACAGTATTGTGTATGCTCAGAGGAGAATGTGTATCAGTCCAACCCAGTAGAGTTGAGAAAATGACTCATAAAGTTCTAGGTAATATCTTCACATTTTTCTAATTTGTTAGCCTAGACTGCATATAGAAATGACTGCAGCAGCCTCATCTCAAAAATGAAGCCAATACAGAAGTGCAAAAAAAGACAATACCATGAAAGGCCACTAGGTGTTGGCTCCAAAAAACTCTGACTCCAGCTGACTTAAAATAATTTTCAATCATGAAATACTCGGCCAATAATTATTTTTCACTTGTCATTCTGATGTCTTTAGGTAAAATCAACTGTTTTTATTAGTGATCTGGTCGTCCGTCTGAAAATCATGTCATCATTAAGTAGATATTAGGCTTCAAAAAGAGGAATATTTGGGGGTTAGTTTGAACTCAAGCTTCATTGGGTGGTGTTCAAGGGTCAAACCTACCTCCTCATTCCTACCTTAATATTCAAATACAGTCACTTTGAAATACAAAAAACAACAACAAATACAGTCTTTGTTTAGTACCAACAACCCAGAACCCAAAAAGAATCCATTTACAATGATTTAACGCAGAAAAATTCCTTAAATACCATATGGTCATCAGAAAAGTTGCAGATCTGTCTTTTGTTTGATTAAGTTATCTGACCTCTGAAGAGATGTCTCTTTTCTCATACAGATGGTTAAAAAGTAATCTGTATTATTTTGGAAGAACCTAATCTCAACAAACCAGGCTGCTATAAGGTTGTGTACCCTGTTTACATCCACATGTACGGGCTCTGTCGTTCTGACTGCATGTAATTAATTATTGAAGGGGACTTGAATAGGAGAGAGCCTTGACAAAGATTTGGGTTGGAGGGGGCTTTCAGCCACAGTACTTTTCTACACTCATATCCGACCACAAGCACCATCTTGAGAATTACATTCAAACTCGCATACTGCCATAACTGCTCTGATTAGAGACAAATGTACTTTGAGCCCATTTGCTACACTCAAACACACACACACACCTAGTCCTCTATGACTTTAGCCTGACAAATCCAGAGCAATGTTTGTTTTAATGAGTCACAGACTGATTTTAGATCCATGAGGGCCCATTATAGAGCACAGACTCACACACAAAACACAGGTGTGTTGTTGATACAGAAACAGACATGTGACAACACTGTGTTAAAATGTCAGCGCAGGGTTTGAGCCAGAGGCTTTAATTGTGTTCTCCTTGGTAGAACACTGATATTCAAACAGGTGATGCAAGGAGAGGCCTATTAACACAAGTGTACCTGGACATCCTGATTAGCTTCAGAAGTACTAGCATCTGTCTCTCCTTTCTTCCTTGTGCTTCATGGTGTTACTGTGGGCTGAGTAACCAGAGCAACCTGGGATTTTTGAAATGTGAGCCCGTGCCAGCAGAACTGCCTCATTGTCAAACATCCAATGAGCCCAGCCCATGTGTTCGCCTGTAAAGGGGCCAAGTGGTCATGACCAGTCAACACCAAGATACTCATGAAAAGCACAGATTTCTTATTATTCCTTTTTTTAATGTATTTTCGGTGCTGAAACCATAACGCGCCCGTTTTGACCCTTCACATTTCTTAAAGTCCACTCAAAACAGCATTATTCACAGCACCTAACTTCTGTATCATGATGTAGTTCCAGTAATAACAGGATATGTAGGTGGAACTAAATGTTTGAATCAGTTTTATTGGACCACTGAAACACGATGAAACCTGATACAGAGCAAGTCAACATTACAAAATAACATTAGTTCTAATAACTAATGATACTGTTACAACAAACCAGTTTACTACTTCGGCTGCTACTACGCTGTCAGTGTTTTGTGGTGGTAATCGAACTGTGCTCCTAACAGCAGATTGATTGAGAGGTGGGTGCGATGATACAATCGATTGAAATTGCTCTTGGCAAGACGACAAGTGTCTGTCTGTCTGTCTGCCTGTCTGTATATCTATATATATATCTACATGTATCTATGAAGTATTTTTTATTTTTTGAGGACTAACTGTTCAGCATATTTTTTTCATGGGAACAACAAATGAATGGATGTCCAAAGAGTTCCTAGAGTTCCTTTCCCTCACATAGCATTCAGTGGAGATAAAGGATAACTAACAGTTACATGTTACATCTGGACTGAGTCAAGGGTGGAATGGACAAACACATACACACACTTTCCTGAGAAAATGAAAAATGGTCAGTGCTGTGCTGCTTCTGGACTTGGAGAAAAGATACAGTGTTTGTGCCTTGGCCCCTCGCCAGGACTGTGTCAATATCCTGGCTTTGTTTGTCCACTGTAGAGGCGTACAAACACCAGCCATTGCAAGCCAATGGGCTGCAGTAGCCCACTCGTCTGACATACAGCAGGACAATTAAAAGATAAGCAGGCTTATGAGAAACAGCAGTTTCGTTTTGAGATTCAGTTATCTTCAGATTAGTCAGTTGTCCAGTTCGTTGTCAAATTTTCCCTCAACTTGCAGCACCCTCTGTAAATTGAAGTCAGCTTGAGCAGAGCAGAGCAGGTGGCTCACCCTGAAAGACTAAGAGGAACAAAAGGCCACAGACACTGCATGCTTTCACCAGCACAGTGGAGAGTAATGTGTGGAAATGCTTAGTATTCAGCTCATATTGACTGGTACTCAATACACAGATACTGTGACATTTGTGAACTAATCCGTCCGTAGCTTGGATACAAGTTAACTTCCTATGTGCGACACCTCCCCCAGTGCTAATCCAGGTTATTAATTGTGATGAATAAGTACTTTACAAAAGCTTCCTTTGAGCTGAGACTCATTTCTATTTGAATTAATGCTTTTTATCCAAATATTGTATTGATTAGTGAAGTGCTTACTCAGCTACTACTGCTGCTGCTGGTGCATGAAAATGGTTTAATTGCAATTGCAGGAGGCAGCATTAATTATTTTCTGTGAAGGTTATTTAAACACGTCTACAATCTAATCAGACCTACAGTTAAAAATTGGAAGAGTGTCTACTAACATGCATGTAAATATAGCTATGTTTGACTCATTTCTTGATCTGGCCTGTAAAACTTTTATACAGAGACTTAAAAATATTTTGGAATGTTTATGAGATTCATCAGTGTCCCATCACTTGTTTATCTCTGTGCCTTCTTGTCCCAGTTGTTCTTGCTTTACTAAATTAGTCAGGGCCACTGACCAAATGTCTGCGTGTCTGTGCCACAGCGCTTTATTATAGGTTCAGGAGGGCAAGCCGTGCTTCCTCTCCCTGCCTCATTTTCTTTTCAGCCTTTGATCTCACACTGTTTCTCTGCCCGTTTCTCTCCAGCTTGCATTTTGCTTCTGTCTGCTCTGAAATGTGAGTGGCTTCCTGTGAGAGCAACTGTTAAGCCCAATGTATGCACTGGCACAGAGTTAAAGACTTCTGCTCTTTCAGTTTTTAGTCCAACTAGCAGACTGGGTGATCCCAGGGCCACCCAGAACCAGCCTGCATGTACTCCTAATCTGAAGTCGGCCAGGTAAAGAAAGCAGCCCAAACACGTAAGGTTACTTAAAGAGATGTGCCAGTTGATGTGCAAGTGGTTTTATGTAATTGCATTTTCACAGTAGAACTGCACTCACCCCCAGACTCATGAGAACTCCATGAAAACAGCATGCGTGACAGGTCTACACTGTGCATATGCTCCCCCATAAATCCATACCCCCTTCCTGCTAAAATGCCTTCTCTCTGATGGCTAATCTATAGCTTACAAAGCGCTTTCACTGATTGTATGTCCATGTGTTGAATGATTTTATAGACCCCACTACCACCTCAATACAGAAATCCTGATGTATTTCCTGGTTGTGCACATGGTAGCCTCATGGGACCTGCACCCCAACTCCAAAGATTATGACATTGACTGTAGTCCTGCACTCACATTCTCATGAACCCTCAAGGCACAGCTGAAGGTCAGGAACTGGCTGTAAACTCTAGATTGTGAGGGGTCAGGTTGGTGTTACTCCTGAGATGTGTTTTTGCAGCTTTGCACTTGGGAGAGTAGCACACATTGTTTCTCTCACTAAACAAGTATTAGGCTAACTGACAGATGCTTTTGCTGACCTAGGAACATGGGGGAACATGAGGGGGAACAGGAGGAGAGTTTCAGGGGCTTTTGTGTAGTTCCTGTTCTTTGCACATGTGATCCACAGCTTCCATCTGGCCTCCAGACTGTTCTGAGTGTTTTCATGCCCGTAGACTAATGTGTGGGACCTAATTTGGTATGTAGCAAGGGAAACAAACAACCACACTGAGTTGTTAGAGTAAAAGCTTGGGAGAGCTTGAATAATTCATAGCCCCTTTTACTCCCTTACAAAATGTGGATAAAGGATTCTTCAAAACTTGGGCTGAATATTGTTTGAAATTACTAGACTTTTTGTTTGATGCAGCCTCAACATTTAACTAAATGTTTGTTTTTGCCTGGTTTTCAAGGAAATCAATACCCGAAAAGTTCAATATGGGCATTAGATCATTGATCGACTAAATTTCCCTTATATAACTAGATTGAATTGAATTAGTGCTTTACACCAATTATTCATTTGATTTCACACTTAACCATTAATTGATTGTTGGTCATTATGATTTAGCAACAATGCTATACTGAGCTGCACCAGAGGTTCTGTGAATTCTTCATTTTTGAGTGTTTAGATTTGTGAGCTTAAAAGTTGTTGGTGAGTGTGTCTTTATGCTAAGCTAAAATATTGTCTTACAATTATCGCACAGACATGACAGTGGCATTGATGTTCCCTTCTGAATCTTGGCAAGAAAATAAAAAGCGCATTTCCGTCCAAGTATTTCTTTGAGGTGATTCCCCATTAGCATCACCATTGCCCTGGGCCTCATCACTGTCTCTCAGAGCTGGACACTGGCTAGATTTTGAATGACTCTCTTTCATAAGATTCACTGCACTGTCAAGAGACCCATAAATAGCCAAAAAAGTGTTCCTGTGTGGAGTTTCCATAGAAACCAGAGAAGGGAAGTTTTTCTTTTGTCTCAGACCGAGAGGGAGTCAACGGCTCCAGATGAGTAAGCTGTGTCATGAGGCTCAGCTGTGACAAGTGCTCATCTGAAGGGCTTTGTTTGACAGCATTATTCTAAAATCACTGAATGAAAGTTTGACATGTGCTACCTTTGCATCCAGTTTTTCCTTGATTGAGTCACAGTCCCAGTGATTCAGTGTTCAGTGGTTTTTCATTCAAAAGACCATATTTAAAATCGCTTCTGGCTGGTGGCTTTAACCCTTAAGCTGTATTGAGACCACGGGCGTCAGAATTCCCACATCGTGTGTACTCGCAGCAAATACTCTGGGACATGTACTGGCAATTTCACCACAGAGTTACAGCCAATAGAAGCACTCTTTCCGGTAAATGCGGCAACCGCCAATTCCACCATTAACAATGACCAAGAGTGTAAATATTGCTGCTTTTACAGGTTTTTTCATGGAATTGCTTACGGAAATACACCAAGCCGACACAAACTGGGTCAAGCCTATTGCACAGTCAAAACAGAAACTTATACAAAATCAACCATTCTCTGTGTTAGTGCTGATGCAAATGAGAAAGCTGACCGACTATTCTTGGTTATAGCTGCTTAAATGTTAATGCACACATCCTTTGGTCTGCTGTCTTTGTCTGTTCCTGTATTTTAAACTGAGAAATCCTCAGGTTTTTAGGCAGTGCAGGGAAGCGGTGAGAGACGCTGGCTCAACGATGGCCATTAAAACGGCTATTAGGAATCAATTTAAACTAATGACGCTCTAATGGAATCAAGATGCCCCATGTCCTGAGAATTTTTCACTACCATCATGTGGTGGTGCTGGTGGCGAGATCTTCAGTAAACACCAACTTGGTAATGAACAACAAATGTCTGATGACCACCTGGTCAGTGTTGCAGATGCAGCCTGTGCTCCCTTTCAAAGAGCGGCTGACATGCCCTGGAAATGTTCGTAGGGCAAACGGGACCATCTTAAACACCCCTGTGCTGCACACAGTGTTTTGGTAGTAGTACTCCACCTCCTTCTCCACCACCTGCTGAGATTCTGGAGGTGTGCGTGTGGGAGTGGAGTCATGTCTGGCACTTGCACGAAGGGAGTAAAGGTTTCTGTCTGCTGTGGTTACACACAAACCTTGAACTGCTGACAGTGCAAAAGTTACCTCTATCCCCAGCTGTAAAGAGAACCTGTTGTACAACTGAAGCAGTGTTTGATGCTGTTTGATGCAGAGTTTATGATTTTGTTGAGCCGGTTTATTGTCTGAACCTTTTTCTTATTGTAACAGTGTTTGTAGCAGCTCTTCAGAAAACCTGGTTTTTGCCTTTTTAAAATGTCTTTTCAAAATCTGACCATAAAGCCAAGTTGTTAGCTTAATTATCCCCATTTGACCCAGTGTTACCTCTGTAGCATTGTATGCATGCATGCATTGCGTTTTTATGCCTGTCTGCTCACTGGTTGTTGACATTTGGCTGTGCTTCAGAGCAGAACACTTTGGTGATTCAGTTATAATCCAGTGTTGTGGAAGGGAACACAACCGCAGATAAATCCCCTTAGCACACAGGTCTAATTGCATTATCTGCAATACAGGAGTAATTGCACACACCAGCTGATGCACTGCACATTGAGCCGTGTGTCTCCCTCTCTTTGTTTATCTGTCTACACTCAGAAAGCCCAGGTTAGTTAACACCTTTTCTCACTATGTTCTGCAAGCCTTGTTGTAATGAAGCTGAAGTAAAGTTTTATTCAGCGTGCAGTTTTGAAATACTGACTTTGTTCCCTGTTATATTTTAATCCTGCCATAGTAAATAAAACCACTGTCTTTGATACACAGCTTGTTTTACAAGACAAATCAGGTTTACTTTGTTGGTTAGAAATCAAGTCTCATGTAAAAGCTTGTGGTAGCTAAAACAACTGCTACAACTAAAGCCATGAAATAGAATTTAATGAAGTTGTGAAAGCATCTGCCTGGTGTATCCTACTTAATTAACTGTTTGTCTCATTGCTGAAAACATGATTAACATATTGATACATAAAACAATCATGTATTTATTACACTCTTTGTGAAACTAAATATTTTCCCCAAAGCACGTCTGCTATTGTAGCTGCACTCTTTGGATTTGTTTCAGCAGACTACCTTTTGGGTTTTGTAGTGCCCATGTGGGATGTTGCCACCATGTGTAATCATGTATTGTAAATCTTTATGGAGGCTAAAAGTCATTAGCTGTTGCCTCCATGCTCTCATTAGAGTTGCAACTGTCTGTGAGCCCTACAGTGGCTTCTGCTGTTGTATAATTCCTCTAATAAACCTTCATCACAGATGTTCAGAACAATCAGAAGTGGAGTGAAGAAAAAAAGTTTAGTTGCCATGCCCCCCCCCCCCCAAAATCTGATGTTGTTTCTCGTGGCTCTCTGGGATTGGAGCTTAAGATCAGGTCTGAGCTTTTTCTGTGGTAGAGATTCATCCAGAGATGTACACTATTGCAGTCTCATCCTGCCTTTGGGGAGGGCTTAAAAGCAATAAAGGGAGGCACGATCTGTGTGCACTTGTGTGTTTATGTAATATGTGTGTTTGGGACTTTTTATAGCATTCATGTGGTAGAAGCTCTTGGGCTCTCTTTATGTTCCTATAGGATGCATAGCCTCCCATGTTCTCAGGGGGCTGTTTGGTCAGGTTGATACAGGTCCATGGCAGAAACAACAGCAGTTACTCCATAGACACTGTCCTTTCCCTCCTCCAGCCATCACCTACCCCCAGTTTTAGTCCATCTCACATACCCTCACGAGGTCTTGCATCCAGAGGCCCCTACAGCCAGCCTCTTGATTTTCTCTCTCTACTTCTAACTGCGTTAAGCCGAGTGAAACATGGAAATGTAACTTTGCTGACAACCCCTCTTTTATGAGGCCAGAACAGGGAGATCAAAACCAGCTGAGTTGTAGGCAGCAGGAGTGTGGGACTGTCAGGACTTTAAAAAAAAAAAAAAAAAACTATCATTCCTAAACTAATTCAGTTGAAATCAGTGGGGAAATTGTAACTTTACACCACTGAAAGCTAGCTCCTGTATTCAATCCATATTGTTCTGGTACACTATATGCAACACATGTCACTTTTACCATGTGAAAAAGTAATTGCATAACTATGCCGACTTTGGACACTGTGCTGCTGCTCAAGGTTTTATTAAGTCTTGGCCTTGGTGTACAAACAAGTGCTTACAAATGTCACAGTCTCAAGGGGGACAAGCATTTCATATTTACCATGTAATTAGATCCCATTGGTTTTGTGTAGCTTGAACCTGTTCTGTCATTTGAAAGAAAAATGGCAGAGCTTCCACTTTCATTTGCATTTTCATCACGAAACTCCCTGCCAGGCTTGAGTGGGCTCAAAAGCCCTGTTTTCCCCCTGAAAGGAGGCCCAGTTCGAGTGCCGTGTGCAGGGGGCTGCAGTAGCCCTCCTACCCCCTCTCTCTCCCCACAGGCTAGACCAGCAGAGCCAGAGAGCGATTGGCTCTGTGCTTCAGGCTGTGTGATTCTCTGCAGCAGGGTAATGTCACCCTGGCTCACCATCACGGCTCATTCTGTACTTTTATTCTCCTCTGAGCCTTTAAACGCTTCATTAGCCTTTAACAAGACTGCAGAGCTTGCTTCAAACTCAGTCCCCCCCGCCTCATTTCCTCACTCGGCCTGCATTGACATGAGTTCTAGATATTTTTCTCATCATATCATCTATGTTGATTCTGCAGTTTGAGTTTCAGTCACGTTGTAGTGTTTGGGATTCTGATCACTGCAAAGGGTGTCTAACAGCAGTGGGATAAATGGTTGGTGGTGGGGGGGCGGGGGTTTGGACTGAAGCCTTCCTCACGGACACCCACCCTGAATAGAGAACATTGATGCTTCTCTACACTGCTGCTCCCTCTCACTTGCTGTCCCTCTTTCCCTGGATTGTCGTTATGTGAATGAGCCTTTCAGGACTCCAGGGTGAGCAGGCTGGGACACAAAACCGTCCTCTGCGAGATAAAGGGACAGAGCCCTGGGCCTGCTGAAGCCGGTGGTCAGCTGCTCACACTATAACTGAACACACAGCATAGATGTTTTCACTCCCTCGTTTGTTTATATTGTATAAAAACATACTTGTTACATTTTCTAATTGGTCCTGGTTTTTTGTTGTAGATTCAAGAGTGACGAGACTGACTGTGAATACTGTTGTGACATTTAATGGCTGAGTTTTATGTGGACTTTTGACAAGCTTGCTACAGTGCTTCTCTGGGCTTTAGTTTGAATATTTTCCATTCCACTGTTCTCTGGTGCTGGTTTTCTGCCGTGTATTTTTAATTGGATCTTACAGTTTTGACAAAAATCTAAGTTCCAGTTCCACAATATGCACAAAAACAACTTTTACTTCTCTTCACAAAGTTTTCCAGTTTGCCAGTACAGTCTGTAGATTTGCCAGATAGGCTGTACTCCAACCTTTTACTATGTAGTGATTCTAAGTCTCAACCATCTCATCTTACTCTCACCCTGTGTTTCCAGGGTGTACCCCAGCTCCCTTGTGCCAAAGCACTCTACAACTACGATGGCAAGGAACCAGGAGACCTCAAGTTCAGCAAGGGTGACATCATCATCTTGCGTCGGCAAGTGGATGAGAACTGGTACCACGGAGAGATGGGTGGAGTACACGGCTTTTTCCCCACCAACTTTGTCCAGGTCATCAAGCCGCTACCACAGCCGCCACCTCAGTGCAAAGCTCTTTATGACTTCGAACTCAAAGACAAAGAGGCGGACAAGGACTGCCTGCCCTTCTCCAAGGTGAGGCCGAGTAGCAACACAACACCCACGCTTCTGCCACACGGTCACTGTAGTAAAACAAAAATACCTCTCATTATCGTGACACTCTGTCTTCCAAGCATTCATTTTCTGTGTGTGTGTGTGTGTGTGTGTGTGTTAGATGTCAGGGTTGTTAGCTGAAACGCCCAGAGAAATGATTTAGATTTTGAGCCAAGCTTCTTGATAAACTGCTGCAATTACACTGTGGAGAATGAGTGCCATTTACAGCAAGGCGCTGCTTAACTACAATAATTAGGCGGTTATGTCTGTCCAGCTGTTGGGTCATACTTAGATGTTTTTGTATTCTGTCATCAGTTTATATGCCACATGAGCAAAAACAGAAACAAGCTTACAAAGTGCTTTTGCAAAGAGATGGCCGTGTTCAGACCCCAGTGTTTTTACTCTTGGGCATGTTCCCTTTAATAAAACATTGTCCCCACCTCATTATTTCTGTTCAGTGTTTTTTCCTCAAGGATGAACAACACTTTTAGTTAGCACCTTCCTTAATTAGTTTTTTCTCCTGCCCTCTGTGTTTTTGAATTTTAGGATGATATCCTGACTGTGATCCGCAGAGTGGATGATAACTGGGCAGAGGGAATGCTGGGAGATAAAATTGGAATTTTTCCCATCTCATACGTAGAGGTAAGAAAACTAACCAGCTTCTTTGATGTCGCCAAACATGGGTGGAGCAAGTGTTGCATTAAGATCAACAAAGTTCCAAGATTTCTTTTTTCTTACTCCTTGTAAATCTTGCAAAAAAAAAATATATATATATATATATATGATGTTACTCTTCCTTGTGAAATATGTTTCATGCATCCACAAAATATGTCTTTGAAGATTTTGACAGTCACAGTTGCTCTGCAGTGCTCACTTAAAAGCTTTAGGAATAATCTAGACAGAGTGAAGCAAGGCTTTGCATTTTAAAGATAATTTCATCTTTCACTTTATAACTCAGTGTGCATTGTTGTAGTATATAAGAATAAAATAAGAATAAGCAGTGTTGAATAATCTATTTGGCACAAGACTAGCATTTGTATTAAATAAGGAACTGGATTGTTGCAGAACTGTGTTGAGGTTTGTCTGAGAGAGAGCTCTTTTTTTTTTTTTTTTCTCCAAAGCTGTGACACTTTTCTTTTATCTGTGTTGTGTGTACTCTCTCCTTTTATATTCAGATTTGTATACACTCTGGGTTTTGCAGAAACAGAATACAAAATATTTCCAAGGCTGTACATCAGTTTGTTTTTCACATGACAAAAACGGCAGAATAAAACATCTAGTTCTCTATCTACACATGCCATGTTCAGGTTTTATAAGTTAATGCATCACAAGCATATCACATGACCCCAAAAATTCTTTTTGTTTTGCATACCCAATGAATATCTAGGTCATATTGCTAGCCCAAGGAGTTTTTATTGCCTTTTTAATTGTGTATATAGAGTAATCGGCAGTTGCTATAAAGTGTGTCTTTAATTGAAAGAGGTGATGGGCCCTCACCTGGCATTTTGTTCTTAATTCTGCCCCTTAATGTGCTGACATGTCAGAGATGAACCTGTGCAGTCTCTCTGGATTGCAGTGAAACGCTTTTATGTTCTAAGTAGAGGGAGCTGCTTGGGGCAACGTGTGACAGCACGTAAGAGCACCCTGTGATTAACTGAAACCTTTTTAGTATTCCCCCTTTCTTTCTCTTCTTTTTTTTTTAACCTGACAGTCAGTCACACGTTACGGTGCTTGAAAGGGTTACGAAGCCTACAGTTTCATAGATGGCTTACAATCATCAAGTCCCTCAGACTGAAGCCCTGTCTACATCGAAGCCACAGCATGAGCAGTAGCTCCATCTGTTATCTGTACAGGAGGTGTTGAGGCACACTACTCAACTGTAGGTCACCAGTGTTTTTGGAGACCCAACACATAGTCACTGGATGTGTGTAAAATCCTGAAAATAGACTTTAAGCGTAAAGATACACCTTGGCTTAGGTTTACTAGTGAATGGTTGTGAAAGCAGCTGATATGATTAACGTAGGAGTGTAGCTCTTCTGTCAGACACACGAGGCAGATGACTGACAATGTAACTGCAGCGGTCTCTCAGTCGACACACTGTAAAATGTCCAGCCTGAAGACATGATAATAGTACTGTTCACCATCTCCACTGATGAGATAAATGTTGAGGTCCTCCATGACAAACAAATTCATTTTACATGGTAACAGCTTTCATGATCTGTTTGATACCCCTACCACCATCATTGCTTCATTCATCCTCTCTGCATTGGCCCCTGCCTCTCTTCCTCTCTCGTAGTTTAATTCGGCAGCTCGGCAGCTTATAGAGTTGGACAAGCCATCAGACTCCAGCTGTGACTCTGGTGAGGGGGCCTCCTCGGGGCTCCAGAGCAACGGTGCCCAGCGCGTAGGGGAGAAGAAGAACACCAAGAAACGACATTCCTTCACCTCCCTCACCATGTCCCACAAACCCATGCTAGCTCCTCCCCCCCAGCGTCACTCCATGGAGATTAGCGGGCCAGTCCTCATCAGCTCCAGCAACCCCACGGCAGCTGCTCGGATTGGGGAGATCAGTGGGGGGCTTTCCTGCAGCGCCCCTTCACAGGTAAGACTCACCTGAAGTAGAGCTGTGAGGGAAGTGCAGGTCACTTCCTTAAAGTCATATTCAGTGTGTGACTTATTTTTTTTCACTAGTTTACTTTGTCTCATGTGGAAAGATACAGTGGTTCAACACATGTGAAAAAAGTGCAACATCACTTTTCTGATGCTCTTTAACCCAGTGTCCTGGTTGTGACTGGTCACCAGCTGACTTGTCAAAATTCAGCTTAGCACTGTTTAATTGCACAACTGTAAAAAAGAATTGAAAAATGGACATAGTACAAAATAGTGCATTTGGAAAACAGTCCAGCTTCAGCTTGTTTTGTTTTCACAGGATGTTTGTTGCTTTTCAAAGGCTTCACTCTCCTTCTGTCAGCAATTAGGCTGACTTCCCTCTTCTCCGTCATACCAAACAGGCCATTGCTCCATTCAAGCGTTTGAAATCATGGATGCGTGACTCCACTCATCCACAAAAATGACTCCAGCTTAGCCCTCAAGGTTTCCATACCAATCCTGACATGACAGCAACTCACAGCTGCTTTGTGGTTGCCAGCGCCTTGAGACTGAGCTTTGACTTGGTGCAAGACATGCACATATATAAGACAAGTGCTGTGCTGATTTATCTTGGTCTGAGGCTGTCTGCGACTGTGCAGCTAAAAATAAGCAAACACTCGAAAATTTAATCAGATGTTACCTGTTATATGGTCATTTAAACTATTACGCAATAATGAATTCATGGTTCAGTAGTTGGTAATGATTCTCAAGAGAATCGGAGAAGTTTGAGTACAAACATTAGGCTGTATTAGGGAAGGAGATCTGTCTGAGGATTCAGCAGTGACTGGCATGCTCACACACCAGCTGTTACCTACTTAAACAACATAAAGGCTGTTTTTAGGGGCTAGCGGTTTGGCAGTATTTTGAGACAGATTTCATAACACATACACCGACATGTGTATTGATGTCCCTCTTCCAGACGTTTGCAGCTAGCTTAGTTTTTCTATCACTGACGGCTTTTTTTGTGCATTTTTTTCAACATACTGTTTGTGTTGTCTAGTTACTAACGACTTTCTGAAATGCTGTGCTCCAAACCCCCCTATTAAGCTCAATCATTAATCTTTCATCTGCTGTGTGACTGTTTGTGTGGTTCTTTGTGAGACCGAAACCAGAGGAGTGTATGTCTGCAGAGAATCGGGTCTTGAGTATCTTGTGTCTTTTTTTAAAAACTCAAGCATCTTCTTGTAAATATGATTTATATACCCTCAAAAATGCAGAAGGCACGATTCAAATGACGGCACACCTTTTCCCACTTGTACAATCAGTCTACTCCTAGAATAAAAGAAGCCCCTTTACAGTAAACCTCCCCAGCAACAGCAGCACTAACAATATGTTTGATTTACACATCACCGTTTAATAAGGCGCTGTATGGACGGCATCTTTTGTCTTTTCTTTCCTCCTCAACATCTACTCAACTCTCCCTCCAACTTCCAGACTAAAAAACAACAAAGGTAAGCCCCATTTGCCTAGAGGGCTGAGAAGTCTGTCTTGGAAATGAACTGCTGTCTCCCACTGTACAGGATGATGAGGAAGAATTGTCAGGGAAAGACAACAGGTGGCTGTTGAAAGCATATTTTAAGTTTAGCATGGTATACAGGCCCTGTACCATGATGGTATTTATTCCTTTCAGGCAGCTGTTTTCCTAACAGTGTCACCTTTGAGCACACTGTTACCTTTTGGTTTGCCCGGGTTTCTGAAAGGTTCACCTTAGGGGGTGGCTCTGTCTGGAGCAGTCATCCGTGGAAGGAGAGTCCACAGGCTACAGGGAGATATTGTGTGTCCAACAGTATGGCCTTGTTACCAGGACACCATCATGACTCACATGGATGACTGATCGGGGAAGCCACCTCTCTTGACACAGCCAATGAAATGCTCCACTGTGTGGTCACCTGATTTTTGCTGGCCAATCAGAGCATCGGGCCAAGATTTGTAGTTATGACCAGGATACAAAGGCACATGTGTGCCTTACTGTTCAGTGAGTGGAGAATGGGAAAGTATTCACTTTATATGGGATTGTGGTGTGCTCTAAAATACTGTATCCTTGATGTGTCAGGGGAGAGTGTCCACTACATTGGGTTCAGTGTGGTCTATTTAATGTCCCACATGTCCATTTTGTTGACAGGTACATATTTGCACAACTGGACTAATTGTGACCCCGCCCCCTAGTAGTCCTGTTACGACAGCGACGGTCTTCACGTTTCCCTCAGAGACAAGCTACACATCCATACCCGTGGTAGGTGGAAGCCTGTAACAGATTTCATAAATCTTACAAACAAAATTATGAAAAAAGTTCTTTAGAATTATTAGTTTTTAAGTTCATATTCATTCTGCCGCAGATGAGGCTTCACTAATTTATTATACACAGTAATGTCAGCTTCAAAAGTTGTACCATAAGAGGAGATTGTTCACACAAGCAGACTGTCCTCATTTCACAGTGACATCAAACTGTTTTAATGTGGAACTGTGTTAATCTGAATTCTGTGAGACATATGGTGCAGACACTTTGTCATCCTTAAATTTTTGAACAGACTTCATACAACACAAAGGAATCTTTTAAGCTGGAGTTTACTTTCTATCAACGACCTGGCACATTTGTGGTAAGGGCAGAAAATCACTGAAAGTGTTAAGAAATCTCTTCAGCCCACACAAAACAGCGTGCACACTTCCTGTCTGTGTATGTGTGTGTGCTCTGGCATGTGGAGTTTCTGAATGAGCAGGAATGTGTACACAAAAGGTTGAGCTCTCCGCTTCACTTGGGAACCCTCCATGATGTTTTTGTACACATGATTTCTCTAGCCCGCAGGCAACCTAATTATCTCAGCTCAAGCGTCAGCAGCGAACCGAAACGCACATCGACACTCACACATACACATAGGCCTGTACACATACTGCGGGGCTGTCTGAGTGCCACTCTCCTCCCCCGGTGTGTCATGGAAGCTATTACTCTGCTGCTCAGTGCTGCCAGTGTTGAGCTTGGGAAGACTTCTCTTGCTCCAAGGTATAAGAGTTGTCTTCACAATCATTCTAAAACACTCAGAGCTTATTAGGGATTTTCACAATTTCCAAAAAAAGTGCATAGTGTTATGATGTTTTCATGGTAACATAACAGGTTCGAGAGTTAAATTTTAATCCTGTAATCCAGGAAGCATAAAAAGCAGCTAAATAGACTCTTCTGGAAACACACTGCTATCATTGGTCTCCAGTCAAAAGCTCAAGTCTCTTTTGACCCTACAGACATTCAACAAGGGAAAACAAGTGAGTCAAGATGAATCCACTCATGGTTGGTTTGAGGGTTGCTCTGAAGTGTGCCTACAGACATGTTTTTCATTTCATATGGTCCCAATTAAATCCTGCAATGGCTTTAACATCTAGCTATGAGGTCTCCTAGCAACAAACAAACAAGGAGAATAGGAGATTCTCCGTTGCAACGGGGGAAGTCAGGGACGAGACTACAGAGTCTGCCAAACCACTCTCCCCCTTGTGTCGGCAAACCGGAGGGAATAACCCAAATGACAGATGATCTCTCATTCTCCTCCTGTCTTTGTTGCTCATAAACAAACTGGTTTCTCTGCTTATGCAACATGTACTCTCTGTTTTTGTCTCACTGCTTTATACTGAGAGGAAATGAGCAGCGGATTGTTTTGAAATAGTAATTAAACTTTGATCTTATCTCACTGCTAATATGATCTTCTTTTTACAGGATGCTCTCCCACCACCCCCACCTCCTCCCCCGCAGTCCTCTGTCGGTGGAGCAGCATATTCACTGGCTGCCGGACAGAGACCCTCCCCCAGCATAAGCGACCAAAGTGGGAGACAAAGACCCACAGTGTGAGTTATAAAAACAGTCCCACACAAAAATATGCAGTCTTCTTTAATGCGCAGTGAAATGTCACAAGCGGTTTGTGCATCGATGGCCCAGGGCCTGAACGCACATGCTCAGTAAAGAGGGAGGAAATCCCCCTCCCCTCCCCCCCAGCTGTCAGTGTGAGCCTACAGAGTGTGAACATGTGCACAGGTAAAAGGGGTCAAACCTGTGGATGACAGTCTACTGGGTCCCATTGGATGATCCTCTCTATCACCCCTGACTTTTGACCCCCATCACCTTTACCCCCATTACTCCCCCCAAAGACAACCCACACACCTGATAAGAATTAGATGCACTCATGCCTGCTCTGCTGCCGTCATCTGTCTGCCTGTGCATGCATGTCAGACTGAGGCATTTATGTTCCCTTTCCCCTGACAACACTCAAATCAAACTGAAAACATCCCAGCTGAGACTCGTATCTCCTTGGCTGCCATTCCAGGCTGCTGTAGAGAGATGACCCCCAAATTGTTTTGTCCTCCGGTGCTGATTTTCTCTGGGTCAGAGGGCGCCAGCTCTGCTGCAGGGTCTCAGAGGGGATGATGACAGATGTACAGCGGGATAAATCCAGAACAAATGGCATGCTGTACAAAACTGCTTTTATTTCTATTAAGGAGAAACTCAGCTATGGTCGGTCTGTGTGTATTTGCATTTGTCAAATGTTTACTTATTTTTTTTGTTTGTTTGTTTTTTTGACTCTATAGCTATGTGGCCATGTTCCCTTACACTCCTCGTAAGGAGGATGAGCTGGAGCTGAGGAAGGGAGAGATGTTTCTGGTGCTGGAGCGCTGTCAGGACGGCTGGTTCAAGGGCACCTCGATGCACACTGGCAAGATCGGAGTGTTTCCAGGGAACTACATGAGCCCAGTCAGCAGGTCTGGCATTAATTCACTGTCAGCCATTTGTCCCTGTCAACATACATTCAGTCACACATACCTGGTTATATATCTAGTTATTTGTGGTCGCATCTTAATTTTTTTTTTTTTTTTTTTAAATGATTTGTATAGAATATGCATCATATTCCTAAAGTTTATTAATCAGGCTCTGTCTGTATTTATTTTATACAACTAGCTTTAGCTGAATAAGTTAACCACAGATGCGTTACAACTTTGCAGAGAATTCCCATAAAGAGCAGCTTTTGATTGCTACGCAATTTCCTTGTAGGAATGTGGAACTAATTTATTTTCTCGAGTTCGGCTTTTACCACTGTCAACACTGATGGTTTACACTGAGGATGTAACAGTTATTTAAAGTTATCTCATTCTCTTCATGGTGAATTTGGTCCTATCCCCCAAATCCTGTTACTGTTTCATTACAATTGTAAATTTGTCGAAGTATCCGCTCAAGCTTTTCAAACACATGAAGAATTGTATGGGGTAAAAATGCACGTTATCCTGTAATATGCTTAGCATCAATAAAAATGCACACATCCCTTCTGTGCAGATGACTGATGGTGGTGCGATGACACCCAAGTCGTTGTGCTACTTTCCTGGGTCTTAATCCTGCCTGTAGCATCCCCATGGCGCGCTGCCTTTGGATCTCAGTGAAACACGGCATGTTAAGCTGGTTTTTGGTGGATTTTATGTTACCCTAATAAAGCTAATCTGCCACACCCAAAATCTCAGCTCAAATTGCTTTATTGGAGTAACCAAATGAGTAAAATAAAGAGCACTGCCAAACAAAACAAACACGAGCCCTTCCCATTAAGGTTTAGGTTGCTATTCATAACTCTAAAATAGATGTTCTGAAAAATTCACACCATTAGGTACATGCATGTTTTTACTGACGCTAAGAATCAGAGTGCTGTGTCTCATGCTACGTGACATCCTCTCTCCCTTCAGGACGGCGTCTGGCAGCAGCCAGCCCAAAGTGCCCATGAGTCTGTGCACTCAGGCCGGCAGAGGAGTCACTATCGTCAGCCCCTCCTCTACTCCCCTCGGAGCCATCGTTTCAGGTCCTGATTTCAACAAACCCCTCACTGTGTGCTCCAGCACTGTACCTGCCAGCTCCCAACCTACAGCTGTGGTAACAGCAGCTCAGACAGCCACAGGCCAACAGCCAAAAGTCCCGCTGCACGTTGGCTCCCAGATGACTGTAAATCAGGCTCGCAATGCGGTCAGGACAGGTAAATTCCCTGGAGTGAAAAACTGCTGACTTTGTTGCTGCATTGCATAGAGGGGAATTTAAATGTATAATATTTTTTTATTCTGCTTGTAGCAGCATGTCACAGTCAGGACAGGCCCACAGCAGCAGTGACTCCCATCCAGTCTGCAATACCCGTCACCTATCTCC
>OOFC01048479.1:0-40768 GCA_900323345.1 Pseudochromis fuscus
GCATTTTCTCCCACCTTCCTTGTTTATAAATGATAAGTGACAAATAACTTATCTAGAAGAAGTCAAACTTGTTATTCATGTTCCTTAAAAATTTGTTACTGAAGTGATGCTAGAGATGCTGTGCTGGACTGGAGGCTTGTCTCACTGTGCCACTCACAGGGAGTTTGATGAAGGTGTCTTTAGGAAAGCTGTTCACGTAGAGTTTGGCTTGAAAAAACCCGGGAAAAGAAGGCCGGTGCCGCATTGACATCCAGTGGCCTGAAGTCTCGAGTCTGTAAAAGGAGAACAAAAAGCACAAATATCAGTTATGCTCAGGTATATTCTGTTACAAGATTTATTAAAAAGAAAAAAAAATCTATCAGGCTTGACTTTTGGGAGGCCTGTTTTCCAGTCAGCAGTATATCAGGTCCTTCGTGCAATTTTTATTTGCCTACAGTAAATGTCAAGTAAAAGTTTTGATGTGGACGGCGGAGTAAATATTCAGATTCACAGGTTATATTTTGCCTCTGAGTGAATTCAAAAGGTTGCCGTGATATAAGACCCACGATCCTTTCTTCAGGTATGAATTTGGTGCATTCATTTATACAGGGCTTCAGGCCTTAACCTTTGCAGAATGATTCGGAGGAGAAGAAAACTCAGTTCAGTGTTATGTGGAGAGAGATCCCAGATGTGTACAGTAGATTTACCTCATACTTATTGTCTGTGGAAAAATGACTTACATCTGGGTAAACCACACACGAGAAACCACTATTATTAGTTATGTTGATATGCACTTTTTTTTTTTGTATGGATGCTTCAAACGTAACTTTGTTCTTTGTGACAATGACAATAAATATTCTGATTCACTAATGTTAATGACAACAGCAATACACATGAGGGCCTTATAATCTCATACAAAGTAAACATTATGAAGCACTCACTCCTGCAAACATGACCTTTTCATGCTCAACAGTTGCTTTTTCATGTACTGAATTTACCAGATCTAATGACTATTATGGGATGGGTGGCACATTAAAGGTTCCCCATCACGCTTAACAATATGCAACAGACATTTTGCTTCTAAGACATCAAGCAAATGTGACCATTTACTCCTGCACAGTCTGGAGTTAAATGCAAGTTAGGTTTTCTACAATATTCAGTAAATAAATTGCTTAATGACCAGTCTGTTCAAATGAATTATTGGTCGTCTGTGTTGCTGCTGAAGCAGTGAGCTTAGCATAATGCTGTAAAGCTTGTCATGATGACCACATTGAAAACATTTTCAGCTAATGCGACGAGCACATTTGGAGTCCACGGACTGGCTGTTGGAGTCCCTGGAAATGGAAAATGGCACATTAATGGACTCACGATTATAATGCCCATAATTTAAGGTGTTTGACAAGAGACACTGTATTAGAAGTGCGTGTTGTGGTTGCTGAAGTTTGCCATTATGTTCCCATTGTAATTGTGTTAAGCAGGGAGATAATCAGCTGAATTAATCAGAGGCAGGCAGGTGTAATGACAGAGAAACACAAACATGGTGGGGAAACCGGATAATAATTGAAAGACACAAACCTGTTTACAAAGCTTGGCTTCATATCCACACTACGAATAATGAAGTCTCGGAGGAGGTGCTTGTTGAACTGAATATCTCCAACAAGACCTGAAAGGTGAGTCAAAGACGCTTTCAGTCCCTTTATGGATCTTAAGAAACTGTAATTAGTTTCTTTCAAGGTCTCTAATGAAAACAGATCTGGACCATCTACAAAGACATTGGGTTGTGGAAATGTTTGTACCTTTGCGCTGCTCATCCAGGGTATTCCCATAATTCACTCTTCCACAGTTCTCCACCAGTAAACTGAGGGTTCGTTTTCCCTTCAGTGGGAAAATACAGTCAAAAAGAAAAAGGCATTACTGAGAAACAGCAGTAATTCTCAACAGGAGGGATACAGAAAAAAGCAGAGAGGCAAAAATTTCTTTCAGCCGGAGAGACTGTAGTTATTGATCAGGGCTGATTTGTATCTGTGAGGCTGAAGTTGACTATTCAAATTTGTTAAGATAAACAGTTTGCTGCTGGCTTCAGTGCTGAGACCTTGCAGCCAAAAAAATATCCATCCCCTGAGGTGTTCACATGTTAAATATTAACAACTTTTCTCCTTTTGAAAACTGCAGACTGAGTATAAACTACAAAAAGGACACATGCTCACAAGTTACCTTCCCATCAGGCACCGAAAGTTCCTGCACGGTGTAATCCAAGACACCAATGAAATGCTTGTCCACATAAACCTAGGAAAAAGGAACAAAGTGAAAATGAGAGAAAAGATTATGAGGAATAAAAACAGCCAAGTCAAAATTAAAGTTGCTAATGTGATCATACGGAAAAGATTCAGCAGGTGCAAAATACTTGTTTCAAGATTATGGATTGAAATATAAAACAAATGTATCTGTCATTCACTGAAGTCTTTGGACATTTTGTAAAATCAGTCCATTAACACCACAGCAACTGGTCACAGCCTCAGATTGTGACTTCACAAGCACACTGATGAGTTCTGTGATTTCTAACAAGCAGATTGTAGCGGAAATGTTCTCACAAAGAAAACGTTTAAAGGTGTTAGTGTGGATGTATTAAAGTCCGTCTGTCCTCTTGTCCTCACCAGGGCTCTGTCTCTGACATTGTTCTTTGATTCAAGGGATCCTCCACTGGTGATGGTGGTCTCGTACAGCGTGTAGCCGTACGACTGACCGTTGTTGTTGTTGACGGGGAGATTCTCCATGTTCACCGGCTTCTCCGACTTAAAAGGCTACAAAAATATGCAAGAGAAGAGCTTAAGACAGACACTTACATACAATGCACCTCTTAAAATGTGTTGCTGAAATATATATCGCTACGTCGGACAAAGAGTTTACATTTTTGCACTCTCGTCTTTCTGTAGCCCTGTTCACACTTGGTGTACACCTGTATTTAGCTTGCGTCTCCAAATTGTTTACGTAGTTAGCTGTCCATTTGTGAGCCGATCACGCCAAACACGTTAAAACCAAGTGTGAACAGGGCTCATAGGTCCATCCTCTGTTTGCAATATTACAGAAAAGTTTTAACAAGACAGTGTTGCTATTTCACCACAAGAGGGCAACAGTGGTCAATCTTTAGCATCAGTTTGGCGGGATTTTGTCGTGGCAGAGGTTTCTCTGAGTGCTTTCTAGTTTTGAAATTGTTACAAAAAGTTTACTGTACTTCATTTAAAAAAACATCTTAAAACTATTCTCAGTGCAGATTGGACCTTGAAATTCTCCCACTCGCAAGATGGCTCGATCCAAAAAGATTTATCAAACCTAATGAAGCTTTCCTGTCTGCTGCTCTTTCATTCAGCAACATTCTGGTACATACCCTCAGGAGGTGCATTATGCACTTTTTAGAAGACAATAAACACTCCCTGCTACAACACCTCCAAACATAAAGATACAATATCAACCCACTCAGTCTTTCTGAAGACGCTGAAGAGAAAACCCTCATTTCAAACGAGGGTGTCTGGCTGGTCAGGGGCAAAGTAATTGTCGTCTCACAGGGAAGCAAATTATTGCGACGGGGGGTGAATAATTAATGTTGTAAGCAACTGCCAGACGTGCTACATCTGGTTTGAATATAAATGCCGCTGAAGAGCACGGTGTAAATGGCTAAACTCGACTGCTGGACACGAAAGTGAGCAGACGTGATGACAACATCCAAATAGGTTGTTTAAGCAATCTTTTTTTCTCTTGTTTTTTTGTCTCTTTGGCAAGGGGAGATTTTGTGTTGCATTCACACTTTAATTTCCACAACAATCTGCTTTACAGTCATAAAGCTGCACACAGTTGATTACTGCTGGTCCCTGAGCAGGCCGCCGGTGTAGTTAGGAGAAAATGTCTTGTTCGTGGTTGTCTCACCATTAAGGGAACAGTGTTACTCATTCATTTCCCCACTCAGACATTCGTAGTTAGTCCAGGAAATGAAGCTAGTGATGGACAATAGTACATTTGATTAGATTTTTCTATCAGTTCATGAGTGTATGAAATGATTCTAGATTAATGGGACACATGTGAAAGTGTTTTATCTGAGTCTAATAGTAAAAACCAGCTCAAGCAATACCAATAGGGAGGTGATGCAAAGAAACATTTTAAAGATGAATCTTAAGAAACAACACAGGAGATTATTGTGATGATTACTGTAATCCAATGCCGGGGTTGTTTATCATTTGCAAAATCATAGGACTAATTATTTCCTTTATTAGAGACAAATTGTACACTGCTGGACCTGAATGTATAAACAAATTGAATCTTGAACCTTGAAAATGAACCACTGCAGGCTTCACATCCACATAATTACCTGCAACTTTTCTTTGAGTTTATTTTACTGGTTTGATTAAATGACTTATGTAATAAGTGTTTTATGTGATACTGTTGTCTGTAAACAACTGAGTAGCTTTGTGCGGAGGATTATTGTTTTATGAGACGACCGTATTGTTTTTTCATTTTTATTTTGGGGCTTTAAACTGCAGCACTCTCTGTGTGGCTGTAGCTTACCTTGTCGGTGAATTGCAGACTGTCCCACAGAGACAAGTGCTGCTGGATGACAACAGGCTGGTAGGCTCTCCTCTCCTGATGAGGGGGCAGTTCAGGGAGAGGCTCGGCTGATAAACGAGGGAAGAAAAATGAGCTTTGCAGTTTGTCCATCTGTCCCTATCTTTTATTCGTCCAAGGGACCCTCAGGTGTCTTGTCCTTTCCGGGAGGTTTTATAGTTACTACATGATTTCCCTCTTTGTATGAAAAAAAACAACAACAACATGCAAATTCAGTCACAGACACATTCAAACAAAACCTGACAAAGGAAAAAACTTAACATTTACATATCTACACATCACAGAACAAAGAGAGAGCTGGAGCTGCTTTGTAAATTAAAACTGTAAACCATGTTAAATCTAAAAGCAAACTATAACAACAGTTTTTGGGTGCTGCTCGTGGTAAAGTTATTTTTATTTCCAGTGCAAAACAATTCACTGAAATACAGCAAAAGCTACTGAACCTTCCCCTACTCTATCAAAGCACCGCCAGTCGTACAGGTCTTTATATTCTTCAGCATATGAATCACTCAATAACAATCTGTTCCTTGGATTTTAAGGCTTCCTGGCTGAGCCGCCCGCTTGCTCCGCACAACAGCATCTGGGTTGTGTTCCAGTTTGAAAAAAAGTCTCTTTACAACAATTAACAGTGGTTGCTCATGCCCTCTAACTGCTTTTAAAGGTGTTAAAGCATGCAGAGACACCAGCAGTCCCTCTGGAAAAGCCTTGACAGCATTTCCTTATCACCACATAGTAACAGCTGGATCACTTAAGGGAAGCTTTGAGAAAATTGGACAACACCTTTTCCTAAATAGCTCCTTCAAAAGCTCACACCAGTGCCTCGTGTCAAATCTAACAAATCTAAATATGTCAAACTAAGTCCATACTATTCAACATCATCTCCATTCTTTAATATTGAGGTGAATGCTGTTAGAGGACAGGCTGTGTGGAGTCGAGACGCACACGGAGCTTGTTCAGCATTGTATTTCTGCACTTCTTGACAGCTGTGAACTAATAACAAAACCCCAAAGCATATATATCACAGGTCTATTTTAAGAGCCAGTGATTAGCGTTAGACCTTTGACAGATCAGCCCGAATCCATGCCAAGCTACGCAAAAACAACACCACAGGGCAATAGAGTAACTGACACAATGTACATGATTTGACAACCAAACAACAATAAAATATCAAGCTGATCTAATTAAAGAATTAGGTCATGTGTTGCTGAGTAGAACACAAAAGCATTCTCAGACTCACTTTCCTATCCAGGCCACTGCTCATTGTTCAACAGACTACAAAACATAAGGATGAATCACGCACAGGCAGCCTCTCAAACTATCTTCAATGACTTTGTTGTGTTGGATTCGATCCCAAAAAGAAAGTGTTGGCCACAAAACACTTGAGACTTCTGCCCCCAACCACAAAACTCATGTTTTACAAATAGGGGGGAAACTGCAATGAACAATAATCACGATACAAAGTCTAGGATGTTGGTTTTTTTTCCACAATGGGCAGTAATTGAGGGTGTTTTTGTGGCGGAAATCTCAGACACATAAACACACAAACCTATGTATAATCCCTGCTTGTAATTATATGCAAAGTTATCCTACTTTAGCCAACAGAGAACAGGTTGTACAAGGAGAATTAACTTAAGTGGGGAGATGAAAGCAAAGCGAGAAGAGGAGAGACAGAAGATGTGAGGACCCGTCTCGGCAACAACAGACAACACTCACTGTGGTAGTGGCTGAATAAATTCCTCAGAAGATGGTACTTGGTGGTGTAATCCCCAGCCTCGGATAATGGAGCATCGTAATCTGAAAGATAATGCGCTATCAGAACAGCAGGCTCGGGAGCCAGAGAGAGGCAGGGATGCCTCTTACTGTGGCAGATGCTTTCACTGTGCTCCCCTATCAAACATCTTAAGACAGCAGTGGGCCGAGACATATTCTGGTTTATCTTGACAGAAAATGGAGCCTTTTTGAGGCAAAAAGGTAAAAGGGAATTCAGAAGCGTAAACACAGGTATGAAGAGCGCCGAAGGTCAGAGGTGGCTTCGCCTGCTGTGAAGCTGTTTTCAGAAATCTGCCTGTTTCTGAAGAACGAGGTCATTACAATGTTAAGTACCCTAGAGGAGGATATAAAACCCATTGTACCATCTTTAATTTACATTTCCCATGCATTTTATTAGGCGGTGAATTCATTTGTGTGCACTGCATATTCATATTTCTAAGCAGCGGGGGAAGGTCAGAGACTGATGAGCAGAGATAGCGACACCTAGAGACATTTCAGAATTCTTAATCATGTTTTAATCCAACTACCCAGTTCACAATGTAACAAGCAGATAGTATCTCTTTTAATAAAGTTATTGATTGATGCACACGAAGCATGACATGCTTATTGATAATTAGCACTAGTGAGCAGCTGAAACCTTGTGTCAGGAACTCTTACAGGGAATATTTTTGTATCCAAATGTTAAAAAATTCTGGTCCAACATGTAAAATTAAAACAGATTTACTGTACATACCATAGCTTGTTATCATGGGTTTAGGTGATGGTAATTTATCACCATATGCTCCATTCATAAAGCCAAAATTTGTCCCTCCGTGGAACATGTAAAGGTTGATGGACATGTCCATCTTGAGTATTTCCGTGACCACCGGCACCATGTCTGGGAAAAAAGTGAAAGAAACAAACAAACCCCCGATGAGCAAAAACAAACAGAATTACTCAGTAACGCTTTTTTATTATTTGAGTGAACAAAAGGAAAAAAAATCCATTTAACTTTGGCTTCAACAAGCCAGAGCTGCTGTTTCAATAATCCTTTTGCCCTCAATTCCAATTCAATTGAAACATAGACGGACCTCAGCCACACATCTTATTACAGGTTACTATAATTCATTATGAGGCATTGCTGTCACCCATAAAAATGGCCCACCTCCCTGCACAAATTAGCTAGCTACATTTTACCGTGAACACAGCAGAGCAAGTAATTAAGTATTCAAATTGAACTTTAGTAGTGAAATTGGACTGAGTTTAATGATTTGAATCAAGGGCATGGGCCTTAGTGAATAACAATTGGACAGGGTGAGTGACAGAGCTGGACTCGCTTGGTTTCATGGTGTCGGAGCGAGCTGTGACCAACTGCTGGGCGAGCTGCACTCTGCAGAGCACTGAACTGTCAAGGACATGAATCCCCTCTGAATATTCCAGTGTTCATTTCATTGCTGTGACACTTTCTGCATGGTGAGGGTCTTTCTTTTCTCTCCCTTTTCCCTTTCCTCACTGAAGAGAAAATACATAAGGAAGCAAGACGGCTGGCCCTTTCATTTCAAGAACATTTTTTTTGTTAAGATGTGGATGGCTGCTGGGAATGACAAGAGTAAAAAGGAGGCTTGAGGCTCTGCGCAGTGTGTTTGAAATAAGATGTTTCTAAGAGCACTCAAGATGGTGATACCCGGGTGTGTGACTGCCATTAATCTTTACAATTGTGAAAAAGGTGCTATCATTTATGTCATGACTGTACATTAGAGGAAAAATATCACCCTCCTGGCTGCAGCATGTGGACCATGTTATATGGTTGATATGTGGGACATAGTGTCAAGTTAGCCACCGGCTCTTTCAGTTGAATGTTACACTTCAACACTGAACTGTCGAGGCCCCAAACCAGCAGCAGGATGAATACAACTTTTTTATGTTTTATACTTTTATACTCAATAACGTTTATGAATCATCTATAGTTAATACTCACCAGTAAAGATATTTCATACAAAATATTCTCTGACATAATCTTTCAAATTACAATACCTTTCTCCCCTTGAAAAATATTCAATTTATAAAGTTATGATAGTCCATAATCAAGCCATAAATCCTTGTTCCCTGATAACATGATGAGAATATCTGATCTATTATTATTCAAAATTCTTTATCTATTCAAAAGCTAGTGCAACAATCCACCTTATCCATCCTGTTCCAGATACAGTCAGCTATCTTGAACTAACTGCAGTCAGAATTATATTATGAGGAAATCTGCTTAAGTGGAGGGTGTGGCCTGTTTGAGCCTGTTTGAAACTCCAGGTGAGTTGAGTTGTATAGTCTCTTTTGTGGTCATATGGCTACTTAGGTGAGTTTGGTTGCTGAATCTGCTAGTTTACTCTATGCTGCCTCCATCTTCAGCACTCTGTATACTTTCACTACCCACTACCTGAACCAGGGTCTGTATATCACCCCCACCCTGCTGTTATTGGTGGAGTTGGTGAGAGACTGGGGTAGTTGATGGTGGTGCTGTTTGTGGTTGTGTAGGCAAAGCAAAAGAAATAAATGTCTTGTTGAGGCATGTCTGGCATTGGGGGAGTGAATCTGGGACGTCAGTGATCACTCTCTAGCCTCCTGGAGGTGTCGTGGGACCAACTAGATGAAACAGCGTTGAAGGGAGGTTCCCACTTGATGACCACAAAGACATGGTAACGGTATCACCACTCAATGGTTTACATAGGGAAAGCTCTAAGTGTGGTATTAAGCTTAGGGAGTTCGTCTAGTTCGTCCAGGTTCTAGAGCACAGGTTTTCTGTGTTTACTTTGAATTATACTAATTATACTATTATATAGAAGGTGTTTTTGCCCTGCAGTACATTAAGTAGTGAAAATAGCTCAACACTGACCAGTTACAAGAGTTAAATGCTACTTACATATTGGTAGATGAAGAACAACAATCCACTTATCTGATATCTACAGTACAATACCATAAAATGGGCCCACTTTGACAGCAGGACTTGTATTTACAGTTGAGTGTTTATACATTGATGTATTACCCATTTTGTTTAAGCAAATATTTTTTCCACCACTGCAAGCAGAGAATATGCCGAGCAGTTCTGCCAATGGTTTTATGCTATTCCACTGATCGACAGCTGGTGCAGAAGAGAGCCAAGAAATGTACCGAGAAGCAAAAGACTGTGAGCAGTTATTGATGTAAACAATGTACAATTCAAATTCTCCCAAAAATCCTCTCTGTGAATTAAATTTTTATGAGGAAGAAAGTTTTTTGGAGCCCTTAAGGAAACACATTTTGCATTTTAGTAAGAAAGTATGAATTTGATAAAAAAAAATAAAATAAAAATTGCTTGTTGACAAAAGACCAGTCCAGCATCCACACATCATGTGACTTGTTGTGTAAGAAAAATAATGGGAAACCACATAATGACAACATAAATGAGTTTAACACAGCAAATAATAGTGAGCACGTGTGTCTATGTGTAGGTGTATAGATACTAAGCGAGTGGGTTAACACCTTCATATGAGTTCAGTGGAGAACATCTCACACCAACTCTGAACGAGGGAGTACTTAAAAATCTGGCGTCTGATCATCAAATACTCAGACACAACATTAAAAGGATGCAACACAGTCTCCGGTTTGTTGGCTCACAACCTACCGTGCATGACAACTATATAAATCTCTGACAAAGCCACAAAGCAAATAAGAAATGACCATATGCTAAGCCGTGCGTCCCAGCTGCACTGAGTGGGCTCTGTGCCTTTTGTGAAGGAGCCATGGTGTTAGAGACTGTCCTACAGTCATCCTGAAGAATTTATCTTACACGGCCCCCACAGCAGCGAGTTTGTCCTTACTCAGTCTTTCCCCTGGCACCGAGGACTGTTTTATTCTCCGCTAAAAAGGTTTGTCTTAAGCCTTTCTTACCCTGAGGCGCTGAAACTGTCTTACCCTCAAGACAGTCTGTTTTACCTTCAGAGATTCTGTGGCGGCTTGCAGCACAGAAACCCGTCTAGCTTCAGTCTTAAATTAGCCGGCATTATCGACCCTCGGTGCAGAAAGAAACCGCTTTGCCCTCCACAAAGAATCCATCAGCAGAAATCCTGTCTTACCTTCGTGTGAACACCTGTCTTCTTCTTATCAGGGATGCTGTGCACCTCACTCTAAAGACATCCAGGAAACGCTGTCTTCCCATTGTGTTTGTTACCTTTAGAAAAATAAACATGTCTTACCCTCAGCAGAGTACACGTGATGAAGGCCCCCCCACAGATCAAACCAGCCAGACCAGTACTCCATCACCATCTTTGGTTTCTGAGGCTAGGGGGAGAAAAACAATTTAACAATGTAACTACCTACACTGATTGTAGTTACATTACTTTGGTGAGTGGATTTAAACATAAAAGATGCATGTTTACAACCTGTCATTTTAAAATATGTACTAGCCATCATTTTTTTTTTCTTCGATTTAGCCAAACAGAATTTTTATTGGAAAGAGAAATCATTGAGAGAAATCATTTACGTGCAACAGAAATAAGACTCACTTGTATTTCATCCAGATACTTGATGTCCTTTGAGTTCAGTTTCTGAAAGTTGATGGTTTCCAGTGCTTCCAACAAAAAAACAGAAAAACTACACTGGGTTACAAAAAATGCAAAAATAACAACGTTTTTAGAGAAACTACTTAACACGGTTCAGTCTCTGAAGAAATATTACAGGGTTCCCACTCTGTCAAGAAATTTCAGTGACATGAGGCCGGTATGATCGATGGAAATCCCAACCTAGACTACACATGCCTGTATGCAGAAGTTGCCTTTAAAACATGTGTACTGTCCTAGATTGTAGATTCTCATCCATCACGCAAAACCATCAGGGAGGCACGTGATCGCTCCCAAATTCATCCTGCTGCATGACAACAAGTCCAAAACCACAGCTGGAATCATGAATAACTATCTACAGCTGCAAGAAGGATCCTGCAACATGTGGCATGACCTAGGTCTGAGCAATAAATAAAAATGTCAAAAACAATGCCATAACATAGAACATCATAGTACAAGATGCCATAAAAGATGCAGGGATCGCACAATTTGCATTCAGCAAAAAGATAACAACGTCAAAATTCTCAATTTCCAGGAGTTTCCAGGATTGGGAAATAGGTTTTCTAGGTTATCTACTAGAAACCACCTGTAAGGTCCACAAAAATAACAAATCAGCTCTTGATTTACAAAGTTAAGAGGCAGGAAATGGCTGTAATGTAAGCTTCTGCCGGGCTGTGGATTTTAGCTGTGCGTATTATAGAGATGCATTAAAATATTTTATGAATTCCCAGAAGTTCACCATAAAATACCTTGGTGGATCCTGTCCTCAAATTGTGGGAATAATGTTAATGCAGCCTTAGTGGTGATACTAAATACAAAAAAAGAATATATATTAGCAGTAAAGGCCAATCATATTTCAGCTTTAAAACAATTGTTGGTAAATGTGTCAAAGACAAGACAACAAAAAAAGACTTGTTTTTCTGGTAGTGTAATATTTATGCGAGTGAACACACAAAAAGAGCACATTTCTGATGCAACACAGGATCCTCTGTGTCTACAATTTGGATCTGAACTGCAGTAGCATGACACTGGCCTGCCCTTGGCTCAGACCTCTTGCCAGTGTGCATGAAAACAACACACACCAACAAACACACTGTATACGTGTGTGTTTGAGTGTGTGCACTATCCGCCTGTCTGACAATACCTCCTTTCACTCCTCCAAGCTTCTGCCCGTCCTGGCTGTCTGAGGTCAGCAGCAGCTCTGTGATGCCCCTTGACAATAACGCCTGAAAAGAAAAGTGGGATTAAACAGGCGAATAAACAAAAGAGTGGAGCTTTCTTCCAACACTAGAATTGTTCTTTTTTTTTCTTTCAAAAAAGCGACAAAGTATTTCTTACCTCCCGGATGAACGCCATGTACTCTTCATCTTTAGCATAGGAACCATATTCATTCTCCACTTGAACTGCTATAACTGGGCCACCCTTGGAGTACTGCGCATTAATTAGCCAATGAATAGAGGACACATTTTAGGGCTTGGCGTCAGCTCTTGACTATTCCTACCCTCGTTGTAGCTGAATTATAAAAAACACTGTGGCACAGAAATCAGACTGTTCAATGATGCATGGAGCTGATAAAAAGAAAATAAGGCTCTGAAGACATAAGTTGAACAATTTAATTAGCACATCCCCCCTCTTCATAAGCTCCCTGTGTTGATAAGTTAATAAGTATATTTTAGCTTTTAAGGTCAGCATCTTTAAATTTAAGAGTAAACTAAAAATGAAAACTACCTGATGTGGAACAACTTTCTTTAAGAGCTGATCAAAGAAGGAGTCGACTGCATCGGTGAATCCTGAGTAGGTCGTTCTCAGTCTCATCTTTGGATCACGTAGTAGCCAACTGAGAAGAAATGGGAAGAAATCGAGAAGAAATTAGTTCCTCAAAGCGCTGCACTCTGAACTCTTGTTAGGCTTTTAAAGATAATCGCACCAACCTAAGCATGACTATCACCCAACGCAGAGCAGAGGAAGTCATGCTTCACTGTGTGTCCCAAGAAACACTCAGATTTGATTATTATCAAATAAATATTACCTCAACTTCACACTCCCCGGAGGACGACTCCAGAAATACCTACTTCCAGTCTCTCCCTGCCAACAATTAATTTAAAACTATCTGTCTGAATCTATTCTGATTACAGAAAATAATGAATTCATCATTTCCAGGAGATGTGCCTGTCAGGTTTAATTATTCCTCTCTCTAATACATCCCTAAAAATCTCACAGTAGTCATCAGTGACTCTCATATGACTAATGGTTGACTTATAGGTTGTACATTGCCCTTTACTGTTAATATGTCACCATTTATATATGGGGCCTTGCCAAAACAAATTCCTTTCCAATCGAAACCCAGTTGATGAAACTGGTAAAATAATTTAGCTTGTGTAGCAATGATTTCTAAGATTAGTCTAATGGATTTAACCTGCAGCAAAGACATCGCTAACTAGCAGATTACCTGACTCAACAATCCATTTCCAGTCTAATTTAAGGGATTACTTAGCACCCCACTGGTCATTTTAAATAATAATGCATCACAATGTTAATAACAGCTGTGAGGCAGATACAACATGAATCTATCATAACACTCAATTTAGGCTCTGTTATTATTATTATAATTATTATTTTTTACCTGGGTAGGCCCCCTAAATCCCATTCAGCGCAGATGTACGGTCCTGGACGCAGGATCACCCAGAGGCCCAAGCTGGCTGCAAGGCGGAGGTAGGCTCTAGGAAAGACATGTGGTCCGTTTATTATTAATATAGTGAATTTAAAACGTTTACTCTGGTAATACACAATTATTTTCACTTCAAAAATAAACCTGAAATTGCAAATGTTATGTTAATCACTCTAAAATTTATTTTTTTTAAAGCACACTCCTTCATTTTTTTAAGACAGCATCTGTTTTTAATATCACTTAGCCAGCGAGCATCACATTTGACGGATCAATGTCACTGTAATTAATAAATCAACAGTCATAGATGCTAGAAGTCCACAATTAATTAATCAAAGACATTTCTTGAAGGTAAATGTACACCTTCTCAGCAGTATCAAATGCTTCAGTGGAACATGAGGATCTTTTGCAATGCAACAGTGCCACCTGCAGGAGTAGCAGGTGAATTCAGTCCTTACTCTAAATCCAGCTGATCCTGGAAATTGAACACCCCTCGCTCAGGCTCATGCAGGTTCCAGGGCACATATCTGTAATAAGACACAACAACAAGTGATTTTTTTTTGGTGTACTTTCAGTATTTACATGCCAATCACTTTGAGTAGTTTAAAACTTCCTTGTAAAAAAATATATATATATATATCAATTACACTCTGTTCTGTTTGGATTTGTATTGGTCTGTGTATCGTCTTTTTCTATAAAACAACTGTTCATTGTAGTGCTAGTGTGTATATTCAACCAGCCATGAGTTGCAGTGGGAGCCTACGTTGTGAGAGTATTGAGGCCACAGGCCTTCATCTTCACCAGCCGGTCCTCCCAGTAGGCTCGGGGGACACGGAAGTAATGGATGGAGCCTCCCAGGATGCGGAAGGGTTTCCTCTCCAGAGTGAAGTGAGACGAGTCGGCCCTCAGACCCTCCACACGGCTCATTCTTCTTACCTCGGTGCGATTCCTAAAGGGCAACATGCAGATCACCACCGAAGAAGAAAACTTGCTGAACCAGTACAATGGGAATAAAACCAAGGGTGATATTTGACACATCTTTCCCTAACTAAAGTGCACAGCTGCACCTGTTCATAAATCTCCTTTACAGAATCAAGGTGGTAAAAGTTATGTTGTTTTCTTTGTGTATTGTATAGTTTATTTTTAGCTTAGCTATTTCTAAATGCCCTGATTTGTATTTGTATTTTTTTAATGGTTTAAATGTTTTATGTTGAAGACTTCTTACATACTTTTCTTTTATAACCACTTAGTGTTTATTTAATTTCAATACTCAGTATGTTCTGTACATATTGTAATATCAACAATTAAGTTTCCTTTGACATCACTGCATTTGCATGTAAAAAAAAAGAGGATAACCACACCTTTGTCTTAACAGTAAGTGTCAAGTCTCTGCTGGGAAATTATATTTGGTTGATAATGCTGCTTGAATCTGACAACAAATAATTTAGCATGTTACAGAGCTAGCCTCTACATGTGTACATAATTTAGCAACAACACCACGCTAACTTGATCTCTTTAGCCTGAGAAGTAATTTGATCATGTCAGTTATTGGACTGAACAAAAAGGGTTGTTCAAAAGAAACAAAAGAAAAAACAAACAAACTGGATTATATCACATTAGTCCAGTTTTGACTGGGATCAAACTTTCAGTATGTGTTGTTCAGAACTTTTTGGGAGGCCTGTGATTGAAAAGAAAATCATGATCCCAACATAAGACTGGATTCAGGGGGAATTTCAGGAACAAAATGTTCCTTAAGATCGATCACTAACATATAGTGTAGTATATTTGTTTATTTACATTTTGTACTTCACATTTGAGCCACCAGGGATGAAGTGGAGAAAGATGATATTAAAATAATCATCAACTCATTAATAATGTTGGCATTAAACAAAAATAAAATACTGGTATTTATTTTAGTTGTCATGTGTCACTGTATTTTAATTACATTGTGGGGTTTTTTTGTTTGTTTGTTTCAAAGCACATGTAGTTGTCCTTTCTTCCTGCAGCTGTGAGGCTACACAACCAGTACTGCTGCCAGTAAAACCACAACCACACAACTGGATTTCTTCCCCGTGCAATATTTTCTTTAGTAACACAACCGTGCAATATTCCCATGTGTAGTCATGTGAATTGTAGGCAGTTAATACAAAGTGTTTCCTATGTAGTGTTGTTGTACACAGTGTTTTCTTTATTTTATTGAAGTCCTCTTGGAAACTTTTTTTTAAATGCACATAAAAATCTGTCCTCTTGCTGCTGTTGCACTGTAGATTTACCTGCTATAGAACAAATAAAGGTTGACCTTATCTTATCTTATCTTGTCTTATCTTATCTTATCTTAGTTTGAATTTATTTGTTGTGTATTAGTGAAGAAGTCTGACATTGCTTCATTCTGCTGTTTTCTGTCTATTCAAATGCAAAAAACTTTCAGTGATCCCATCATGGTTATTTTACCTGTTGTGGTACACAATAAAAAAGGAAACTACAAAATGTTGGATAAATCTATAAAATATTGAATAAAAATAATAAAATGTTGGGTTAAAAACTACAAAATGTTGGATAAAAACAATAAAATGTTGGGTAGAAGTGACAAACTGTTAGATAAAAACTACAAAATGTGTGATGAAAACTACAAAATGTTAGATAAAAACTACAAAATGTTTGAAAAACAATAAAATGTTGGGTAGAAACAACAAAATGTCAGATAAAACCTACAAAATGCTGGATCAAAACATTTTAAATGTAAGTCATAAGTTATACAGTTATCACAGTGATAAATTAACCCAGTATGCAGTTAGTCCAATGCTGACCCAGTTCTGGTTTAAAGCAACAGAACATTTATTTATCTATTTTCTTAAGTGTGGCCTATAGTATGATATGTAGTCCTATTTAGAGCACTGGTGATCTTTAGCTCTGCAGAGAAAATTAGCTCTGCATCATCAGGATAATCAGTCGATCACGTCCAATATCACTTTGAAAAACAAAACTAAGATTGATTACCTGATCACGATTAGAAAAACGTAGGATTTCCAAAATAATTCTGATACAGATAAAACTTTGTAGATGTAATTGTGTCTTCCTGGTCAACACGGAGTGAACTGTAGCTACACAGTCATGTCAGGGTCCAGCAGCCTGCAGGTGAGCCAGGTGAAAGTTCAAAGGTAACTTTATATTCTCTTTGCAACAAAGCTGAGCTTTTCATGCAAACGTGTCATCACGCTGTGTTATGAAAACATAAGGCAACAAACTGTTGATATTTCAGTGGGCGGAGTTCCATTCACTTTTATGCATGATTCCTATTTATGGTTAATGTTAGTTATTAGTCTCGTTTGCTGTTTTAGTGTTTTTCTTACCTTGTCAAATGAAAAACAACGATTCCTGCGACGGCAACGCAGAGTAAGAGCAAATACCTTTGCTTTAGGGACAGTCGAACATACATTGACGAACTTTCCATCGACAACACCACGCCCTCAGTGGAAGCTTCACCTTGTCGGTTTCTGGAGTTCAACCGAATAAAACCGCATGTTTCAACAGTCCAGTCTTCTTATGGAGAGTTTGTTTCACAGCAGTCCCTGGGACATGCAGTTTGGTGCAGCTTGAGAAAAGATAACCCCACACAAGTTGGCTACTTGTGTGGGGTTGAAGTTGACACGTCGCACCAATATACGTACTTCCGGGATTAAATATTCAACAATAACATCATGGTAAATTAAAAAGTGAAGTTACTTTCCTCCTGCAGTATTTAATATAACGATTCTTTTTCAGGAGAAGTAAGAATCAGCTGTTCCAAAGTTTACATTATGGCTGGCCGCGTTAGGGACCGTCGCAAAATTACCCTGCTACTAAACGCAGAATATGAAAATTAAAACGTCCTTTATTGTTTATTATAATAAAATCTAGGGAAAACTCTTACTAAGACTTTTCTAATACCATAAAATATTTATTTTCTTTTTTTCTACCAGCAGTTGGATTTTTTTTGCAAATGAGATTGAATTTAGCTTTTAAAAAAATATATATAGTATATTTTGATATTCATTCATTCATCTTCTTTATCTGCTCATCCAATTAGGTTGTGGGGTCTGCTGGAGCCTATCCCAGCTGGCAACACACTAGAGGCAGGTTACACCCTGGACAGGTCACCATGCAGCCTATCACAGGGCTAACACACAAAGACAGACAACCATCCGTGCACACACACACTCAACTTGACGTAATCAATTCACCTAACAACTAATGTCTTTGGACAGGTGGGAGAAAATCCACACATGCAAACTCAGAAAGGTCTGAGCCAAGGTTCGAACCCAGAACCTTCTTGCTGTGGGGTGACAGTGCTACCCAATGCATCCTCGCACCAGCCTATATTGTGATATGGCAAATCAGAATTGCAAAACACCTTTAATTGTATTGCAGTGTCTATGCACCAGAATTGGAAATAAAATTTGCAATCAGAGAACAACCCTTCATCTGAACCCACATGTAGAAGATTGTAACTTTTATATTATTTAACTGAATTCTGTTTTTTTTTTTTTTTTTAAATAAACAAAAAAATATTGATAAGGATAACATCAACAACAGTGTCAAAACAAAAGTGTTTTTTTTTCTTGTAAAAATTACAATTTGCAGAATTTAAGATGTATTATTCACTATGAAGTTGTTCTTCCAACTGATCACAGCATTCAAATGATGATAGCACCAGACCTTTATCTGTGGTTACATTTAGAGCCACTAGAGGACACGAGTACATTGTCAGTGTAAGGTATATGATGAGGGCAACAGCACTGGGTACAATGTATAGCCTCTGACTCAGTGCTTCAATGAGTGGAAGAGAGAGAGAGAGCAGGGGGAGGAGAGAGGGAGAGAACTATTATATTTTTGTTCTGAAACAACAATAGTTTCCCTTATCCACAGTGTTTGAGGCCTCCCAGCACCATCCACCCTTTAAATGCTCTCTGGTAAGCTCAGCTTCAAGGCACCACACTGACATTGTTTTTGATGTAATTGGGATTTTCTACAGCATTTTGGACTTTCATGTTAAATTGGTAAGATGTTACATTTATTATTTATTTTATGAAAATTAATGTATTTTGTGCAATCTATATTTGTACTTGACATATTACAGATGCATCAACATGTTTGACCTGCTTCAAAATATGGACCTTTTTCAGTCGCACTTTATATAACAGTTCTGTTCCCCACAGACATCACATTTAAGTAAGAGGAATGAGCCGTGTGGAGGGTCTGAGGGCCGACTCGTCTCAGTTCACTCTTGAGGGAGAGCCCTTCCGCATCCTGGGAGGCTCCATCCATTACTTCCGTGTCCCCAGAGCCTACTGGGAGGACCGGCTGGTGAAGATGAAGGCCTGTGGCCTCAATACTCTCACAACGTAGGCTCCCACTGCACATTGCCTATGCCTCGAATCACAGGAATCTTTCAGTGGTTTTACTGGAGAAGGTCAAATAGATTAACTATATACTTCTTGAGGCACTGGACCATACTCTACAAAGAATCATTTCTGGGTTGCTTTTTTAGATATGTACCCTGGAACCTGCATGAGCCTGAGAGAGGAGCATTCAACTTTCATGATCAGCTGGACCTCAAGTAAGGGTCCAATGATCTTTTTCTATAGTTTTTAATTCTAAATACTTCAAAATAAATAAATAAATAAATAAAAAAGACCAGCAGACTGGGTATCTCTCAGTCAAGAAGAATGTGTCTCTTTTTCAGGGCCTATGTCAGGTTAGCAGCAGCGATGGGTCTCTGGGTGATCTTGCGTCCTGGACCTTACATTTGCGCTGAATGGGACTTGGGTGGGTTACCAAGGTAACATCATCTGGTCTTCACTTTTAAATTCTACTATCTATAAAGTAGCCTGCTAGTCAGAGCTCTTCTCGTATTTTTTTCAGCTGGTTGCTACAAGACAAAGAAATGCAGTTGAGGACAACCTATCCAGGATTTGTAGATGCAGTCAACTTGTACTTTGATAAGCTTGTCTCAGTTATCAAACCTCTGATGGTGAGTCCAAGTTTATCTTTATATAATATGTTCGGAGATTTCACTGAGACAATGTTTGCTTTTTAGTTTGAAGAAGGGGGACCAGTCATTGCAGTCCAAGTTGAAAACGAGTATGGATCATTTGCAAAAGATGAGAAATACATGCCTTTTATACAGAACGTGAGTCTGAAAAATGTCTTTATGTGTCACTCGAATGTTTACAGTGTATCACCGCATAGTAAATTCAACATCCTTAGTGCATTTCTACTTCCTTTTCCCTTCAGTGTCTCCAGTCAAGAGGAATCAATGAGCTGTTGCTGACTTCAGACAACTGGGAAGGACTGAGATATGGAGGGATGGAGGGAGGTAATTTAGATAGATAGATAGATAGATAGATAGATAGATAGATAGATAGATAGATAGAATCGCAATGACAAATTTCCATAATTGTCATTTCAGTTCTGCAGACAATAAACCTTCAGAGGCTGTCATTTGGAGCTATTCAGCATTTAGCTGACATGCAGGTGAGTAATTGTCATAGCTCATCTTTGATGATCAGGACATTTGTTGGTTGGCTGTGAACTATACATTAACTTGTTGCCATAAGTGAAAACAAGATGTGTATATAATATGAAGCTTATTTACATCTGTTCTGTGTAGCCCCAGAAACCTCTGATGGTGATGGAGTATTGGTCTGGGTGGTTTGACGTCTGGGGAGAGCATCATCATGTCTTCCACGCTGAAGGTATGCAAACATTTTTTTCTCCAGTCAACATATTTCACATGACTCTCTGTTCTATTTATCTTGTTGTCATTGTCACTCTTGTGTGTCTCGTTACTATCCACACACACACACACACACACACACACACACACGTGGCCATTGTCTGTTTATTTTATTATTTGACCACGTGAGTGTCACTCTTTAGCTGTTAAAGTCTATTCTACATGGACTCCTCAACAGACACAGAGGTGCATTACTGCAGAACTTAACAACCCATTCACTGCTGCATGTTGCGCTCTGTGTGGTGTGTTATGTCACCATTCATTATTATCATATGCTCTGACTTGTAAATACCACAGTGAGTGATTTCTGTTGCCCTGACAGACATGTTAGCTGTGGTGTCAGAAATCCTGGACAGAGGTGTCTCCATTAATCTGTACATGTTTCATGGTGGGACCAGCTTTGGATTCATGAATGGAGCAATGGACTTTGGCACATACAAACCTCAGATCACCAGTTACGGTAGGACTGCAATAACCAAAGAGCTCAGATACCAGTAAACAAAAATTGTTTTAAGTCTTTAATGAGTGTTTTTCCTAAAGAAATGTGTAGCTTCAATCTACTTTTATAAACGGTTTGTTGGCAGATTATGATGCTCCTCTATCTGAAGCTGGAGATTTCACCACAAAATATCAGCTCCTGAGGAGTTTATTCAGCCAGTACCACTGTAAGACCTTATTCAAGCATCTTTATGCAGTGGTTGCATTTCAGATTTCATTAGATATGATCCACAACTAGCTAATAATGTTTTACTTCATATCCAGAATGACTGATTTCGCCATAATTATATGTTTGCCAACTTGTCTTCCAGCTGAGCCTCTTCCTGAAGTACCCTCTCCACAGGAGAAGAGAGCTTACAGCCCTGTTTTTATCCAGCAGCACTTATCACTGTGGGACAGCTTGCACTTCACTGACAAGGTAAGCTACAGATGGCAACCGCCTGTCTGGTGTGACAGCTGATTATATAATCGACCAAATAGAAAATGTTATATCTTAACTCAACTAGACCATATCATCAGATAACTACCTGGGTCCTACTGGAAGGAAAGCAAACAGAGTAGTGAGTGAGAGGGACATCTCTGTTATCAGCAAGTGTGTCTACTTGTGTTGAGATCTACTAACATGCTGCCTGTGTCCAAGACAGATGTGTCACCTGGTGGTACAGGGTTGGTCATGCATCAAGGTGACAACACCTGTGCTTCTTTTTTTGTCTGCTTATGGTGTTTGGTGGACTCTTGTCCTTTGTGCATACAGAGCTTATACAGGTTCTTTTTGTGAGACTTGCATTTCCATCATCCACCAGTGATTATATCTTGTCTACACAGCAACAGAGTTAATCTCATTTCACTGTCTCCAGAGGTCTGATATTTATTGTCAGCTGTCAACCTATCTAATACATTTGACCACTCATCCAGCCGTACAGGTCAGACAGCCCGGTGAACATGGAGAATCTCCCTGTCAACAATAACAACGGTCAGTCATATGGTTATACACTGTATGAAACCACTATCAACAGCGGAGGAGCCTTAAACTCCAGGAACAACATCAGAGATAGGGCCCTGGTGAGGACAAAAAACAGTTACCTGAAGAGAGCCACACACTGTGTTCATGAATAATGCAGTGATACATAATCCTGTCCTTCCAACTGTTAATGTTCTACAGGTTTTTGTGAACAGGCAGTGTGTTGGTTGTTTGGACTACAAGAGTCATGAGCTTACACTCCCCGATGGCAAGGTACTGCCTGTTTGTGTGTGCGTGTTTATAACTGTGTATGCCAGCATCCCCATTACATGATGTCCTTTCTTTATGTGTATCAAAGGGAGAGAGGACACTGAGTTTACTTGTGGAGAACTGTGGAAGAGTGAATTATGGGAAAGCTCTGGATGAACAGCGTAAAGGTATCCAGTCCTCTCTAAATGTACTTTGTTAAATGTTAGTGCATCTGTTCAGCCATTCAAATATATGACTACCCATCGTGCATTGCTGCATTTTGGCCCAGCCAGTCCATCAATGACCCTTTGTGTGTAGGATACAGGGCAATAAAAAGCATTTGTCTGTGAACGATGCATTATAATGTGTTACAGGTATTGTGGGAGACATTGTGCTGAATCACACCCCTCTGAGAGGATTCACCATCTTCTGTTTAGATATGAAGCCAGGCTTTATGAAAAGGTTTGATTTTCTGAATTTCATTTACCATCTTGTAAAAATCTAACAGGAAGTCTTGTTATACATTGACAGCCATTTTTCAGCAAGTATTTGGACACCATATGGATGAATATCTTTGTGTGCTTAAACTCCCATTATTGCCCACATCATGTTGGTAAAAAAGGGAAGTGGAAGTTACAGTATGCGTTTTATAAAAATGTTGATCTTGTTTTAGATTAACAACCTCAGGTCAATGGAAAACTGATGTCCAGTCACCCTCTGTCCCTGGATTTGTTCAGGCCAGACTCTCTGTGGATGGTCCTCCCAAAGACACCTTTATCAAACTCCCTGTGGGTATAATAGCTAATTAGTATGTGCCGTAAACTGCATTTAGTAGTAATATAGGATCAACTGTTCATGACTCTTTAATTTAATTTTTTATTTCTAAGGCAATACTTTGGACCCTTATTTAAAAATATATATATTATTGACTATATTTTGGAGAGTGGTGTTAGTTTATTGATTATAACAGTGCATCAATCCACAGGGTTGGGGTAAAGGAGTTGTATTTGTCAATGGGCAGAACCTTGGACGTTATTGGTTCATTGGTCCGCAGCATTTCCTTTATCTCCCGGGACCTTGGCTCAGAAGTGGAGAGAATCAGGTACACCCATTTACTATCAAAGATGAAATGTGGTTGTTTTGATTGATAGTTCAGTTTGGGGATAAATTTGACCTCCGCTTCCTAGTACTTTTTTCTAGAGAATTTGTAGCACATTACAAATCATATATTTTGTTTTTTTTTCCTCTTATCTTTCAGATCATTGTGTTTGAGGAACAAAAAGTGGATGAAAAAATCCTGTTTGGTGAAAATCCTGATCACGGAAAGACAATTGATGTTTACAAGCTCCCGTTTTGCACGCTGCTGTGAAAATAGTAGCATGGAGACATACATTAAGGAACAGTTAATTGAATACTGACACTTACTGTTAATTAATTGAAGCAATTCATTTACTAACCACCACTTTTAAATGCTGTATAGAGCAGAATGTGTAATTCTTCCTATTGAAATAGATTGTTACATTGATATTCATTATATCACTGCATTTAACATTGCAACACAATTCAACCCCCTGACCATTTATCATTGCATCATGAACTTTGCTCTGATTAGATATAACGCAATTTGACCTTTTGACATCGTGACACATCCTCACAGGCTTCTGATTGGACCAGAGACCTGTCCTTCAACGGCACACAGCCTATCAATTTCAATACAGACAAAGCCTGGTAACCGGCGTTTACTTTCACAATAAAGGTAAAAACGTTTGCTGTAATCGTCACCGTGATATTAAATATGTTGCAAACAGTACAGAAGTACTAGTCATCTTTTATTATACTTATGGAAAAAATAAACATGAAGCTGAACACCATGGATTCATGTTTTCAATGCAAGCACTTTAGCAAGAGGCCTTTATTTTGAAAATACTATTCGGAGGTGGGATGTATACATACATACAGCCAGTAGCTTGACCTGTAAATATCATGGATATATCCGCTGGTGTTCCTGTATTGGAGTAGCAGTAGAGCAAAGAGGACTTTCAACTTGCAGAAGAGTCCGTTAAAGCCTTTTCTTCAATAGACGTGTATTATATATTTATATTTTTAGTGTATATACCAACAAAAAGACACGTTTGAAATGGGTATATAGCATTAGTAAGAGCAGCTCCACATACCTTAGCCTAGCCTTGAACCAGTGAGCTGCTAAACCAGACGAGTTATAGTAGAGGTTATTTTTTTGTTTATGAATAGGAAGTTTAGCTAATAAGTGTTTTTGTTTTCACACAAAGGGCCTTTCTTCCTCGTCCTAACATGGAGTCCTTTTTAGCCTCTGCTCTCGGATGCTCTGCGTGCTTTGCATTTGGTGGGCTTGTGTTTGCAGCCTACAAACTTGGCTTACTCTACCAGTTGTTCCACAAGGTAAGTCAGCATCACAACAACATGTCTTTAATATCTCTTTGCACAGCTCAGTCATTGCGAACACTCCCTGTATCATGTGTGTCCACTTTAAAGAAAGTCACCTTTGTTCCGTAAGGCTGCCCCGGGTGAAAGGTAAGCTGGTCTTCATTCATGTAAACTTTGACCAGCCTTGTGGTTTTTCTAGCACAAAGGCTATCGGGACACCTCGGTTGTCAGCGGGATTGCACAAAGCCCAGAGGAACATCACCACTGCAATCCTGAACAATATGCGGTTATTGCGAAATATGAAAGGCCGGTTGAGTGAGGTGGTAGATTGTGTGACAGGTGACCGAAGGAGGTGCCCATCAGTTCACAGTGACAGCAGTTTATCTGGGACAGAGTTTTCCCCCCTAGTTTATAAGTTTTATTAAATCATTAATGTCAAAAGAGATATTTGAATACTCTTTACTCACTTTAATTCTTTCCTTTTACTCACTTTAGACTGAGACAAAGAGCCCACGGCATGGTGGCGAGAGCGTGGCAGAAGTCCTCCGCGCCCATGGGGTGAAGTATGTTTTCACCCTGGTCGGTGGGCACATCTCGCCCATCCTGGTTGCTTGCGAGAAAATGGGCATCCGCATTGTGGACACTAGACATGAGGCTACTGCTGTCTTTGCTGCCGATGCTGTGGCAAGGCTCTCAGGTGCAGATTTATGTTACATGAATACATATGACTCTCTATTATATCTGAGCACATGTTATGGAGAATAAAGGATCTGAATGGGTTGATGCCACTGTTTGGGCTCTGGTGTCATGAACAGTCCAATTTCAGTAATGTCTTTAAACTGAGCTGTCTCATTGTCCTATATAGATACTTCACTGAGTCAGATGTGAATGTGTTTTTGGACCAAATTGATGACTGCTGTGCTTGTCTCCGTACTAGGTACTGTTGGTGTAGCAGCAGTGACTGCTGGCCCAGGCCTCACAAACACAGTGACAGCAGTGAAGAATGCTCAGATGGCTGAATCTCCATTGCTGCTCCTGGGAGGAGCTGCTGGTACACTACTTCAGGTGGAGTAGATTCAAATACTGATGCAAATATAATATACATTTAGAATAAAACAAAACAAAGGAGTCTTCAGTTTAGATAAAGAAGTCGCCCTTAATGTGGGTTATACATGAACTGCTCTGACTTTCAATGTGTTGCCTGTGTTGTTGTACAGGGCAGAGGAGCACTGCAAGACATTGACCAGATGTCTCTCTTCAAGCCTCTGTGTAAGTTCTGTGCCTCCATCAGGACCATCAGGGAGATCGTGCCTACAGTCAGAAAGGCCCTGGCCATTGCTCAGTCAGGAACACCTGGTCCTGTTTTCATTGAGTTCCCCATCGACACACTCTACCCGTATCACCTGGTGTCCAAAGAGTTTGGCGTTAAGAATCCTCCTAAAGGCCTGATGGGAAAGATTGTCTCATGGTATGTTTTGAGCATGTTATGTATACACTACATATTCCTGTTTATATGTAATTTAAAAATACAATAAAACCATGATGTGTGTAGATAGAACATGTCCGGACATGAAAAATATTATTTAAATTGTTAATAAAGTGGGAATTATTTCTTCCTCAAAATACTAATTAAGTAATTATTCCATGTTACGGTTTGATTGCTTTTCAGGTACCTCCATAATCACCTCATGAACCTTTTTGCTGGAGCCTGGGAGACCAGAGATGTGTCTCCACTGCCAGTTGACATCCCTCTTGCCACAGACGATCAGGTAAATCTACTCTTGGTATTAAAGGTTTGATGTTACTTGCAAGTGGCTGTCGGTGTAATATTTCAGTTAAATGTCTGAATTAGATAATTCAGTATTAGAAAGCATAAACTAGTTTGAAGTGTTTCGCCTTTTATCATCACCAATCAGGTGCAGAAATGTATAGAGCTGGTGAGTCGAGCCAAGAAACCTGTTATTCTGCTGGGTAGCCAAGCAACACTACCCCCAACACCGGTCGATGACATCAGGTAAAGGACAGCGTGTCCTGTCTCATGCTGTTTTTCATTGTTCACTGTTGACATGAGAAAGGTTGTTGTTCAAAATGTATGAATGCGGTGGCTAATATCAGTTTCTCTTAAGATTTCATGTAGAATTCAGATATTATTTTGTAATGTTACTCAGTAATATGAACAAAAATGTTTCCCTGCTTTACAGAAAGGCTTTGGAGGATCTGGGTGTCCCCTGTTTTCTTGGGGGCATGTCTCGTGGCATGCTGGGTAGAGACAGCCCAATCCACATCCGACAAAACAGACGAGATGCTCTGAAGGAGGCGGACGTGGTTCTCTTAGCAGGTCAGACGTACAGGACATAGAGTTTCATTACAATAACAAATCTTCTTTGACAACATATTATTTAATAACAAAACTCAAAGGAGAATGGCTTACTACAGAGTGGCAGGGTAAATGAAAAACAACCATCGGAGGAATAAGTGCTATTGATTAAATTTTTAATATTTCACTACAATATTTTCGAAGGTTTTCACAAGTAACCACTGCTTGTTTTATGTTTGTTGCAGAGTGAAATATTAAGCTGTATTTTTAAAATAGTCAGCATTGCCACGAGCCAACCAGACGTCCATATTAACATTGTGTGTTGTGTTTACAGGCACCGTGTGTGACTTCAGGTTGAGCTACGGCAGAGTTCTCAACAGACGCAGCAAGATCATCGCCGTCAACAGAGACAAGACACAGCTGCTGAAAAACTCAGATATGTTCTGGAAACCAACTATAGCAATTCAGGGTATGCTTGCACCCTGCCCCATCATTTAGGTTTATGCTTAAAGTAACACTTGTTGCATATTTGTGATCGCCAGGTAGGTCTTCTCTTTAGGGTTGGACTAGACAACAAACACATCCACTGAATAATTAACATCTGAATGTTTAATGTTTATTTTAGGTGACGCTGGCTCGTTTTTAGTGCGGCTTTCTAAAGGGCTGAAGGGCCATCGTTGTCCGGAGGAGTGGCCTCAGAGCCTCAAAGCTGGAGATACAACCAAAGAAAATGCAAACAAGTAGGTACAGGTGGTCCCTGGTTTCTTTTCTCTGTGTGTTGGTATGTGCCTTCAGAGTCACCAGACAGGTGTCCTCTTAACTTTTTCTGTGTTCTTGGTGACATGAAAAGATCTTCAGTGAGAAAGCAAACACAATTGAATCAGTGTTGGTACTGATGTGTCGGCTGCTTTGTTGCTTCAAAACCATTTTTCTCTCACATAAACCAACCTATTATTCATTCTAGGGCTAAAGCTGATGAAAAGACAGAGCACCACTTAAACCCCTTGAAGGTCCTCCACCGTGTGGATGAGCTGATGGCTGAGGACAGCATCATTGTTGCAGATGGAGGAGATTTTGTAGGAAGTGCTGCTTACATAATGAGACCAAGAGGACCTATGCGTTGGCTAGATCCAGGTAAGATCCTGAGGAGAAGAAAAGAGTTGGATTAAAACATTTTGGTATTTGGTTCTTTAAATGTCAGAGAAGAAGCCTTGTACTTTCAACAGTGCGAAAAATTATTTATCAATCAGTTATTTGTAATCTTACTGTTTTTTGTGTCTTAAGGAGCCTTTGGGACTCTGGGAGTTGGAGGAGGTTTTGCCTTGGGGGCAAAACTGTGCCGGCCTGAATCTGAGGTATTGATTATTGAATATTTATTCAAGGCTTCATCAGATTGTTGACCAGCTTTACCTATAATATGCTATTTTGTGGAATTTTAGGTGTGGATTGTTTACGGTGATGGTTCTCTTGGATACAGCGTTGCAGAGTTTGACACATTCACCAGACACAAGGTAAATATCACTTTAAATGTAGGTAAGCAACAAATGAATCTGTAATATGCAGTAATATACAGTACTAGAATAAATATAGCAAATAAAAAGATTTTCCATAGCAGTGTTTTCGGTGTCACCACTGTTCATTGTTCATGTAAAGTTTCCTATGTGCATCCAATCCATGTCTTGTATAATAGAAAAATGTTATCGTATTTTTTTATATATATATAAATAGTAAAGTATTAGTAAATTTCTCTTTGATTATTATTATTATTTTTATTTATTTTTTTTGTCTAGACACCTGTTATAGCTGTGGTGGGTAATGATGCGTGCTGGAGTCAGATATCCAGAGAGCAGGTTCCCATCCTTGGCAGCAACGTTGCATGTGGTCTTGCATTTACAGGTATAGAATACACTCATGTCATGTACTCTAAACAGATTTTGTTTTTAACATCTATGTGTATTCTCTGGCCAGTCGCTACATTACAAATTGTTTCCTTTTTTTTCCTTTTTTGCAGATTATCACATTGTGGCAGATGGATATGGTGGTAAGGGCTACCTTATAGGGCGCGACGACGAGGACAGGCTGAGTGACATCATCAGACAGGCTCAAAGGGAGACCCAGGAGGGCAAGGCTACGCTTCTCAACGTCCTGATAGGAAAGACCAACTTTAGAGAAGGTTCTATCTCTGTATAGAGCAGCTGTGTATTTACAGTAAACTTATACTCTTTGTTTTTTTTCCCTTTAACTTCGGCTTCCATCATAAATCTCATTGTCTATGAAGGACTTCAGCAAATAGGAGAATACTATTTAGTCCAGCCCTAACCAGACCTCTGCTGATACTTAGTGCTGTTAAAGTCATATTTCACTTTCATGAGACAAATCACTTTCCAACACCCCAACGCCACCTAATTCCTTCATCACACTAGTTACAATCTAATAACACATCTACATCAGTCATGACTATCATTATTGAAGTCAGTCAGTCAGTCCTCTTCTATACCTGCTTCTCCACACTTGGGTCACAGGGGTCTGCTGGAGCCTATCCCAGCTGTCATTGAGCAGGAGGCGGGGTACACCCTGGACAGGTTTGCCACCCTATCACAGGTTTAACATATAGACGAACAACCATTCACGCTCCCACTCACACCTACAGTCAATTTAGTCAATTCACCTAACAAGCACGTCTTTGGACTGTGGGAGGAAGCCAGAGTCATTATTGAAGTTATTATTATTATTTTGTAACACAGCTCCAGACCTGCCGGCCGAGAAACTAAAGCTGTTGTTGTGCTCTGTGGTACCTTCAGGTTCCTTTTGTGCTATTTCAAAGAGTTATTGCTGCATTTTAAAAAGGGAAAGAGTGAGTAGTAGGAGACGTGCTTTGTTTTAGGGATCTTACCTCTTTGGAAGCTTGAGGGTTTGAGTTTGTTTTTTTTCTTTCTTTCTTTTTTTTACCTTTAAACAGCCTATTACAACTTTTGCAAATAAACCAGTGACTGGAATCACTTGTGTGACAGTGGTTGGTTAAAGTTACCACTTGTGACCAGTATGCCTTTTTTCTCCTGTTCTGATATGAACACAGAGCCTTTTTACGAGGATGCAGGAAATCTTAAAGCTGTAATATTCTATATTAGTCAATGATTTGGGATGAAAAAAAAAATCAGCTGAATGGAAAATATTTTTTGAATGTTGACAAATGATAGATAGTATGCCTTTTAATGTTTGATTGTGTCTTTGAATACATTGACATGTATAGTCTGAAAATGTGTCTGCTGATTCGGTTATGTATTTAATGATATTTAATACTAACTTGTATGCAGTGATATGGGCTATGATTTGAAATATGCCTATACTCAATATGTATTGCACTATAATTCTAATTTATTCACTCACCAGGTGAAGATGTGGGTCATCGCACTCCAGTATATATTACTGATTTGTTTGGTACTGCGGGGAAACTTTGGGTCATAAAATGTTGATTTTGATTCATTCTGAAATAAATTGGGGGAAAAAAGAACAGCACTGAGTGGGCTTTTGAAACAGATAATCTTTTTATTTGAAAAATACAAAACTCCATAACTGCACCTATCATCATTTTCTGTTCTCTAAAAATGTAAAGAATATTTAGCTTACAAATATTTAGCTTTGTTTTTTATCATAAACAAATGGAGTTCAGCTGTAGACTATAGAAAACTTTGACAACCAGTCTACTCAGATTCTGTGGGTTTTCTATTGCCGCCATTCTATGCAGCCTAAATTACAAATCTAGAAAATTGTGCAATGTAGAGGTCATTCAATATAAATAAAAATCTAAATAAACTTTATGCTTTCTGTTAATGTAAGCAGTTTGGAAACACTTCAAAGTATAAAATGCACTCTGTCTAAGTGGTGTCCCCTCAAACTTATTAAATAATGCACATAGTGAGTATTTTATATGGTATTTCACCACATCGATCAAAAGTTAATACAACAATATTAGCATATTTGCTTTTTTTTGCCTTATTTGACAAAACTATCACAGTGGTTTTATGAGGTAAAACTTTCAACATTTATTTCAGCCTGGGGGACTGTGACCTTTGCCATAAATACTATAAAGTGCAGTTTTTAATTCAAACAATAGATGGCAGGAGAGTTGTAATTTTACTTGAGTAGCCTCTGCTGACGTGTTCCTATTTAGCATAAGTTATGAGGGAACACAAAAGATGCAGTTCCATGCAGTCTGTGTGTAGTTGGGGGAAAACAGGCATGCCGGGACATATGTGCAGTTGTGGTTGTTTCAATCCGTCAATTTAACAAAAGCTATATTTTGAGTAATTCAAAATATTAAATTAGTCTAAATTGTGGAAGCTGCGGCTTTTGAATAAAAACGTGAGGATCATAAATACGATTGTATTTTTTATATATATATATATATATATATATATATATATATTTATTATTGTTTGGTTATTGTCTTATTAGAAATCCTTGAGGTCAGATTCGTTAATTTCTGAACGATACATTACTGATTCAGCGGATGCACGAAAGTGGAAAGTGACGTGCCACTGTTTTTTAAATGGCCTCAATCTGCGCAGTAATTTGTTTACCAGCTGCATTTATTCCAGGAGTAGTAAACAACACTTTATACTGTATGCAACAGATTATATACACACACACTCATAGCCTGCCGACGTCACCAAGTCGGAAAGGTTCTGGCTTGTGATGCGTTCAAGAGCACTTTGTAAATCTTCAATTCGTTCCTTTCAAATTGTTAGCAGGCGCGTTTTTGCATAGTATAAAAAGAGATATTAATTATTTCGAATGAAAATTATATGTTCGTTATTGTGTGCACACGAGTAATCCAGATTGAGCTATTAAAAAACAACAAAAAACAAACAACAACAAAAAAAACATTACGGTCACAATGTTAAATGATTTACGGTTGAGCGTGACATGTCTTGCATAAAAAACAGAATTTAGGAAACAGCTGTTCCTGTTTCTAACTCAAACCTATTGTTAAATAGTGACAGGGGATGATCCAGTGTGCCTGTTTTGCCAAGCTGAAAGCCAAAACTGCAAAACAGGAAGCGTGTGGTGTTGTTCGTACAGCACATGAAGGCACCGTGAGACCCGGCTCACATCAACGCAGGCGGCGACTTGAACGACTCCGCAAAAACTTACAGAGAGAGACGGTCAATCTGAAGAATATGAGCTCCTGCTGTGTAACGGTACTCAGGAGAAGCTAAACCCCGGCAATTTTACCCAACAGATTGATTAACAGCGGATATACACGGGTTTAGTCACTCTACCATCAGCATGACAAGTAAAACAGAGGCAGTCTCTGGCTTTTAACAACCTTTGAGATAGCAGTGTAGCTTAAAGAAGAAAAAAAATCAGATTATCGTTCGCGAAACGTTAGCTAGTTGTCAGTTAGCTTTAGTTGTGCTTTGTTTATCTGTCATTGTTTGGTGACTCAGTTTTCCAGCTGACTGTTCAGAGGCATACGGTAACTTATCAGGTTAGCATCAACACCATTTTTTTTAACGTGGCTCAAGTTAATTCAGGGCTTTCGCCGGCTTCAGATTTTAAAAGATTTCGACTTTAACAGAGGTAAACACTGGCCATTACCTCACCTGTATAAAGGTAAGCAAGCTAATAGTAATGCAACCCTGGACGTTAACGCTAGCTTGTGAAGTTTGATCATGTATTGGGTGCACTGTCACTACCATTGAAATTGTTCTTAGTATTAACATTAGGACTGAGGTAATGATGACCGTTGGACTGCTTGAGCATCAATTTAATTTTTAATTCATTAAAATATAATAACAGGAAGCTATGTTATTTAAACCAATCTAGCTAACGCCATTATGGCCTCAATTTCCCTTGTACAGTTGAGTAGGTGTGTGTTTGTGGTAACAAGTAAGGTGTGTTACCACGAGGAAATGTGTCTAGTTCCTGCTTGTAGTAAAAGGATGGTCCTGTGTGACGGCCTTTTATATCCACAATTGTTGTATAGTGTGTTGTTTACTAAATTGTTTGAGCGGCCTTTACATCAAGTCCTTTAGAGACTACATGTGGTTGATCGTGTTTCTGATACAGGAGCTGAATGGCCTCTGTTGTAGCAGTGAAAACTGAGAAGAGACCTGCAGCTGATTCTCAGGATGCAGACTCCAATGCTAAAAAGCCCAGGTAAGCTCAAGTATGGCTCTGAAGCATATTCACATCATGCCTCTAACTCGTTCACCAGTTTTGTCAACAGGATTGATTATTAAAATCCTTTGTTTACTTAAATTCTTACCAAATAAAGGTAGGTTTTAGTTTCACATTGCATGCTGGTGTGCTTGGAAATGGTTTGTTCAACCTTCATGCTGTCAGAAGGATTTGGGAAACACTGTCTTTGGAAGAATCATCACTCAATCTCTGCTTGTCCCAAAGGAAACTGCTGCCCAGCCTGAAGACTAAGCGAGCCCCCGAGCTCGTCCTGGTGATTGGTACGGGGGTGAGCTCCGCAGTGGCCCCTCAGGTCCCTGCTCTCCGTTCCTGGAAAGGCCTCATCCAGGCCTTACTTGATGCAGCCAATGACTTCGATTTACTAGAAGAGGAAGAGAGTCGGCGTTTCCAGAAGCACATGCAAGAGGATAAAAATCTGGTGCATGTGGCCCATGACCTCATTCAGAAACTTTCCCCGGTAAGACCGCCTGAGCCCTTTTTCCTTTATTTTCTACAACACCCTGTCACACATGTACGAACACATGTTAGACAGGCTCCCAGCTCGCTGTCCTTTCCTCAGACAGGGACATTTTGTTTAAACTTCCCCCTAATCTCATTAATATACCAATAGCTGATGACATAAGGCTTGCTTATGGGGCTTCTTTATTGCAGGGTGGAATTATTCACACATGTGATGAACATAATGTGTTTTCTATTTATTATGTATTGGTGCTTTAAAAAGCCCGAGTCCTTGTCTTCAAGTTCCCCAAAAACCAAAAAAACTCCCTGAACCACATTAGTTAGATTTTTTAACCATCCTCTTGCCCTCAAAGCTAACAGTGTATTTACAGCATATGCAGCATACAAGCCAAAGACGCACATAACTTGGATGTTAGAGTAGCATCGGGCAGTGTGGCCACTGATGTTTCAGAGTTTTGGGAAGAACTTCTAACAGCTGTTTTTAGTGAAGTAGTCCTTGTGTGCTTGTCTTATTTAATTTGATATAGGCTTTGTTTCTCCTGTTCATGTTAATAACTTCCACTTCAAAATGAGGAAGTAAAAATACAACTTCGCACTTATCCAGTAATACAATATACAGAACCCAGCCTGTCACCTACTCTGTTGTGTGAACATCAATTAACTTGGTACCGCTTTGTTAAATATTGATTTTACTTTGTACTGCTGCTGCTTCATGTCATTTATTATGTATTTGTAATAAGTGGGAAATTCTTTTTGATAATAGCATTCTGAATGGATTGTTGCATCAACAGTGCACAGTGTTACACAATGTGACAGCTGAGCGTTTGGCGAGTAGAGTGACAGCTTTAAACAAAGCTTTGGGGAAATGCCAGGTAAAAATGAGGAATACACCGTTTGTCAGAATCGAGGAACTGAAATTTCAAAGGTGATCATGAGGAAGAATAAATACCAGTTCTGATAAAAATCTTTCAGCTTGAACACTTTGAATGAGTCATATTTCACAGCTCGTGCCTTTTTGGATTTGAAAACAATGACGACAGCCAAAACCACAGTGTGTTGTTGTGACTGCGACACCATAGTGTAACATCATGGGTTAATACCTCCTAAAAAGAGGATGAACTGCTCAAGATCGCCCACACTGCCACAGAATTCCTGCCACTCAGCCTCACTGACCTCCTTAAAGAAGGCGTTACCATCCCTCAGGCTTTTCTCAGGCTCAGTGAGACCACTAACACTTTGTAATTGTTCTTTTAAATATTAATAGACCATTTTACACTGTGATTCTTTTTTTTTTTTTACGTTATTTTTTGTAAGCCCAACTTTTTCTAAACCAGTTGGATTGTTAGAAATAAATTTGGAAAAATCAAGTAGATGAAAACCTTTTTTTTTTTTTTTTTGGATTTACATATGACTCAGTTCTCTTACTATTGAACCAGTCTGGGCTGGAGCAGGGTTGGCAGATGGGAGTCTTAATACCGTTTGCCTCCTGTGTTAGTCATGTCTCATCGCACCTTTGACATTGATAAAACACGCTTTGTTTCAGCCCTCAGCCTGTTGGAACAAAGGGAACAAACAGCGCTTTTATGGCTTTATCCGTCGTGTTGATTTCAATCCACAGTCGTGCAGACACCAGCCCACTCCCGTTGGCTACAGCTACAGCAGTGTCTAGCATGCTGAGGAAAAAAACAAACATAGAATAATGTGAACCAGCAGCCCCCCCCCTCCAACATCAACACAGATTTTTCATTCAGACACTTTTAAAGCACCACCCAGGCCCTGCAATCAGTAACAGTATAGGATGTTAGCATGCAGCTAGTCCATTCACAAAACCCACGTGCAAATATTTTCCCTTGTTGCAGTTTAGCCCCATATGTTGGCACTGGATGTGAGGTGATGTGCTCAGTTGTTTTACTGCGCTTTGGATCAGGAACATGAATTGCTCCGGGTGTTGAATCGGTGCTTTCCTCTGAGGCACAGAGCCAAATCATATTTGTTAAACTGTCCTAGTTATAATAACATGTCCAAATGTATGAGAGTGTGAGAGACCTGCCTTTAGCTCAGTTAAATCCAGAAACAGTGGCCTGAGAGAGTTTAACCCACTTCCATGGATTTGTTTATCAGCTGGGTTTCTGTTGACGGTAATGAGGTAGAGTAGAAGTAATGAGGGTAATCTGAAGTTAAAACTCACATCGACCGCCATAAAACCTGCCACACATCCAACCTCGGCAACAACAAGGCTGCTTTTGTTGTTGTTGTTGTTGTTTTTTCTACAGTGCATGTGGAGGAAACATTTAATCACCTGGAGCCTGTCTGAGGTGTTTGATTTTCACTTTCAATCTTTATGCGCACTTAAGACAGATTATGCACATTTCTGAAATGTTATGCTGAAATAACATAAAAAGAAACTTTTTTGTAACTAAATTACCAAAATAAAAGACTTGGTTAAGGCAGGTGCTATATTTAGGAAAAAATAAATATTTGTTTAGATATCCAAACCAGAGTTGTTTACTTGTGCTATAGTGGGTTATTACATAAGTCCTGAGACAGTCCAAGGACGCACTGATCAGTGTGGGTGCTGTAGACACTAGATGTGGATAATGAGCTTCTTCCTGTGGAAAGGACTTGTGCTGTTCAGCCCATTAGAGCTGTAATCTGTGGAAATCAGCAGAGCATTTCCATGTGCTAGGATCACCTTGGTCACTGCATCTCTGCTATTCTTAGCCAGCTGACTCTCCTGCCTCCTTGTTTTGTTTTACAGCGGGCCTGTGCCAGGTAAGGATGAGATTTAGGCTGTGTAGTCATGGCCCATAATCTCTGATCAGACTGAGGTGGTGAGGTTGCTAATTGAGGAGCAGAGGATGGGATCAGAGAGGGTAATGGAGTGTGTGATACAAAGCAGATGTTTTGAAAACTCACTGACGCTTTCCCACCTCAGCTGTAATGCAAGTACACTGAATTCCTGTGAAGGGTAGTGCCAAAGGGAAGGCACGTTCAAAGCATGTTAAAACAAAATCAATAGCAGCAAGTTTAAACCCTTTCTTTTTTTTTTTTAAGTGCACCAACTTTTCTGTTTGTGTCAAAGACCAAATTGCTCTACGCTCTGTAAGTCCAGAGTAAAGAAATGTTCACATTCAGCTGTTGCTCAATGCACACATTTATTTTAAGAAACTTGATGCACACATGGCCAGGTCACATGGTATCATAAGTCAATCTCATGGAAACGCTGCTTGTTGTAGGTTTGTGAAAGTGGACTTCACTGCACAGCTGTGGTGATCTGAATAAAGGACAACTGGTGTTTTAATTTTCCTCTGGAGCCATTGCAGTTTCTATGTTCCTGTTCAAACAATTCAAACATGCAGTTGTCACTCAATGCAGGACAGCTACACTAGGTTAGAATAGATTGTCTCAGTTACAGCTATAGTCCAGGTATTTTCTACTGTAATATCTTCAGAACTGTGCATTCAGATTGACATTTGATTTACGTGTGTGTGCTCCTGTGTTCCAGAGAACAGGCAACGTGCGATCCACGTTCTTCAAAGACTGTCTATACGAAGTGTTTGACGATTTGGAGTGCAAGATGGAGCACGCGGGGAAACATCTACTGCGATCGGTGCTGCAGCTAATGGAGAGCGGCGCGCTGGTCCTCACTACTAACTTCGACAACCTCTTGGAGATCTACGCTGCCCATCAGGACACCAAATTGGAGTCTTTGGACCTGACAGATGAGAAGAAGGTAAACAGTGCTTGATTGATCTTTTGTTTTTCTGTTTTTTTGCCACAACACATGCTGTCAGCTTTTTTCCAAACAAGTACAAAGGTCACTACAACATGCACTAAACTGAGCACTTTGTGTTGGGCCAGGCTCAAACTTGTAGCCTTGAATGTCTAAAACTGAAAAACCTTTACCCTCATTTCTTTCAAGGAGGAAAAATTGGAGTTAAATTGCCACAAATAGTTTCTCATCCTCTGGACGTATGGTTGAACGCATTCGCCACACCGCCAGTTACATTTATGACTTTGCCTTTCGGTGACGTTCCTCATTGGCTGGTTTAAAAGATAAAGCTCTGACCTGAAAGAGCCCTTTGTCTCTGACAGGTGGAGGAAAGTTAAAGCTCCTGCCATTGCTCAGTGGGTGTCAAATTTTATAGATCTCACAATATTTGCTTTTGCTTAAAGACTGGGCTGAAGAGGAAGCATGTGTTTTCCCAGCGCACACAGGTTTTATTTCACCACTGAAGAGCTTCTCCACAAAAAATCTAAGTTGTCCAATCATGTAATTTATGTCCTGGTTAATTTAAAGTTAGCTTTGGTGTGATTTGCTAACTAGAACACAGACTTGAGAGAATGGATCAGACACTTCTGAGAGAGCTGTTGCTGTTGCCTCTCAGTCCTGGTATTTATGCCTCGTCTCCATCATGGCTAATATCCTCTCACTGCTGCTCAGTGGTTTTACTCGGTTCCCAGCCAGAACAGGATTTTGTGCAATGGACTGTTAAGTGTGTGTGTGTGTGTGTGTGTGTGTGTGTCTGTGTGTGCGTAGGTGTTGGAGTGGGCTCAGGAAAAACGAAGGTTAAGTGTTCTGCACATCCACGGTGTTTACACCAACCCCAGTGGTATCGTACTGCACCCTGCTGGTTATCAGAATGTACTAAGGAACACTGAGGTTATGGTGAGTGCTGACGTCCTCTGTGGTTCTCAAATTTCTGATCAAGAAAATCAGACAAAAAAAATTGCCCCTGCACTGGATTATTTAAAATTGTAGCTGTTGTACATAATACTGGCGCTCTCCACAGCGTGAGATCCAGAAGCTCTACGAGACCAAATCCTTCGTGTTCCTCGGCTGCGGACGCACAGTGGACGACACCACCTTCCAGGCTCTGTTCCTGGAGGCGGTAAAGCACAAGTCGGACCTGGAACACTTCATGCTGGTGCGGCGGGAGGACGTCGGCGAGTTCAAGAAGCTGCGCGACAACATGCTGGACAAGGGCATCAAGGTCATCTCCTATGGAGACGAGTACGCCGACCTGCCTGAATACTTTGAGAGGCTGGCCAATGAGATCTGCAACCGGGATGTGTCCACCAACGGCTGGGGTGAGCTCAGTGGACGTCTTCTAATATGCACTAGTTTGCTTCAGCTTCTTTTTTTAATGTTTGCATTTGTAGTAGGATCAGTCTGTGTTGGGAAGGGACTCCCAAATGCTCTGACATCATATGGATTCAGCATGTGGAAGCTACACACAGTGGGTCATGACAGCACACTAGTGGGATTAAGGACTTCTACACAAAAACACAACTTTTTCATAAATGGTCAAATATGCCTGACATGTTTCTTATGGGCTCTCAGTATTACAAAGTATCAACGTTTGCATGTATGTAGGTTCCATTTACTTATATTCTGGTGGGTTCCTTGTAACACAGATTGAGAAACTAGCTTAAACCTGGAAGCCTCGTAGTAGGGTTTAAACTGCAGAATTGCACTGACTTCACAAAATAGATCTTCAGCCAGTGTCTCTGTTGAAAATGTATCTTCTTAACTTGCTACACCTTTTTCTCCTGATTTCATTGTGTTTCATCGTTTTCTGTTTATTTATTTATTTATTTATTTCAATCTTCATCTACAGGGTCTCCCTCTCAAAACGGGGAGGAGCAGCAGAACGGCTTCAACACACAGAAAAGCCTCCTTCAAGGTTAGGACCCAATGCTTCTCTTTGGCCTCGAGCAGTGGCCACTCGCAGGAGACTCTCAGAATCACACAACACAACCCTGTTCAAGACTCTCCACATGTTTTTCTTACTGCATGCTGGTAGTTAGAAAATCCAAGCCTGTTTTTTGATTTTCACTGACTGCTGGTATTCCTTTACACAACTGACTTTGCAGTGTTAAATACCGTCAGTGGCAACGGTTCAGTTGAGGCTCTTTGTCTGTCAAATGTTCACCTTCCTTCTCTTATCTTTTTTTTTTTGCCCCAGACTCTCGTTGTTGACAGGCACACAGGTCGGGATCAGTATCAGTCATTTTCCTCCACAGCTCTGCTGAGAGGCCAGGCTACTCTGAGTAGTACTCAAGTCCGGTTTTATTGAATGAATTTAGGAAACCATGGGAAACTGTCAGTATTTTTCAGATGCCCATTTTATTGAATTTTTATTAGTTTTTTTTTTTCTTAAAGGGAAAGGCGTTTAGCCCGTAAATGCCAACACCCAGCCTCTCAGCCCCCAATGTACTTTATTTAAATGTAGCCGGGGGCTGAACTCCAGTTTCAGATATGCAGATGGAGTGTTCTCATGTAAAACCTGACATTAAATAATAGACCTGAATCCACTGACAATGGTTGACTGTGTTGTTTGGATTTTTTTGGACATGCAGTAAACAAGAAGAAGTGCGCCACGCTGACCTACCTGCCCCGTAAAGAGACATTAAGCAATAACGCACATCACATGCTCTTCACTGAAAACAGTCATGCTTAACCCTGCAGCCAGAGAAAACTTGATTTGCACACTTCTGGGTGAAGGGGGAGGAAAGTGACGGGTAGAAGTCACACAAGGTGGTAAATTGGTTGATGTCATGATTCTGTCGTGAAATGTACGTTTTCATAGTGGAGCAGTTCTCTGCGTGTAGCAATCTCTTCACCACTCCTGTGCTGAAAAATTAAAAAAAACTGTTCTTTGTAAGCCTTTTTTTTGTATTTTTAATACTCGCATGTGTTTTCTGATGTAGTATTTATAAGTACTATTTTCAAAATAAAGCTTTTGGTATCCCATTGGAGTTGTTGTGTGTGTGGTGTTTGCCTGCCTGATGACATCTGGAACATATGACAGAACAAGTTCCCTCTTAACAGGCTGTCATAGCATATAGCAACTTTATTTAGAAATGTTTACATTCTCATAAATTAGCTCAGATCTTCTTCTGTAGAACTCTTGATTCTCTCATATTGCACTAGCACAATTTAAAGGGGGCTAGAGATGTTTAAGACTCAATTCCTCATATAGATGCAAAATAAAAATCAGAGGGGGGAGAAATAAATTAAAGGGCCATAGATGGTCAACTGCTCTATGGACAGCTTGTAAGAACTTAAAAAAAATTACAAAATCTCTTTCCACTGTTCATCAACTATAAACGGAAAGATCAAAGTCTCCATTTTGTAATAAAAATGAATTATTATGTGTTCTGTAGGTGAGGAGCACTGGGACAATCTGAAACTAGTGTACCACAACTGTTCATGTGTTCAGGAGATAGTGACGAGCTGAGCTGTTTCAGATGATGATGATTTATTTTAGCTTCTTTTTTTTTTTTTTTTTTACAATACATC
>OOFC01048479.1:40788-71200 GCA_900323345.1 Pseudochromis fuscus
ACTAGATAAGTGCTGATATTCACCCGCTCCACACAGTCAACTGTAAAAATCTCCACCGGACTAAGAGGGAGTGGGTTTCTGACCTGAACTGCTGTGGTTTTCTTAGAGGGAAACCAACCATGTGGTGAAAGCTAAGAACACAGGAGACAGATAGGCACTATGGTCACTAAGCTTTCCTCAGGCACAGGCAGCTGTTGAAATGTCACGTCCAGCGAGCCTTCACGACCTGACCTCATTTACATGAAGAGAGGAGGGGGAAAACTGACTGACAAAATGCCAGGTGAGGGAGGGAGGGGGGTTCTTTTACTGTGTAAACCAGTCAACTGATGACACAGCCTAGGTCCATTTAGTCAGCTAAAATGTCATTTGGATGTAACTTCACTGTTTCAGAACACAAACTGATGTGAGGTACTTGATTTGGCCCAAAAAGTGTGTGTGTGTGTGTGTTTTTTGTTTAAGAAGTAACACAAAGGGAGGCTCCTCTGGCTTTGTTGCAAAAAAATGTTCCGTCCTTTTCCAAGTCCACACTTGTCCTGATGTGAGTTTATTCATTTGATGCAGAGTTAGAGAGCACAAGAGGCATGAGGGGGGGGGAACGCAGGCTAGCAGAGCTGGAACATCTTTGTGGCGGCGTCGCAGGAGGTATCATTTGGCTCCTCGCGATGATGGATAAACAGCAGAACATGCGGCCACTTGTTAAGCCTTCATCAGGGCGCTGACCACGGCACGGGCGTTCAGGCTGCGTAGGTCGTTGTAGGTCTGGCCTGTGCCCACAAACACAATGGGCTGACCCGTGATGTAAGTCATGGAGATGGCAGCACCAACCTGTGAAGGAGGGAGGATGACGCACGAGTGCTATCAGCTTACCGACTGCAGATTATTCACAGCCACAGACAAGGTTTGTCTTTTTTAAAGATGGTGAGGTGTGCAGAAAAACATACCTTGTCATCAATGGTGTCAAACTTGGTGAGGACGATGCCATCAATGAGACGAGGCTTGTCAGACATGGAGTGGTCTGCCAGAGCCTGGTTGAACTTCACCTGAGGACATGACAAAGAGAAAGCTGAAATATTCAGGTGATGAGGACAGAGTTAATATGTATCGCAGTACAGTTGTGTGGAGAGGTCGGGGGTGAGTGGAGGAGGGGGAAGAGAAAACACATCTGTACAAACATGCTGACTATTGAGCAGAGCAACAGATGCAGCAACACTGATCCCTGGTGGAGAGTTTAATGTACAAAAACATTTTTAATCTACGGAGCCTCATGGGTCTGTGCATCAATCCCACCCCTAAACTAAAGACTGAAGCTAATGCACTAACCATGTGTCTCAATAAATACAGTTTTATTACAATTCATATGATATTTTCTGATGTGTCTTGATTGAAATGTTCAGTAAATCATCAGTAGTTCCTCTCAGTACAGGATGTTTCTGAGGTTTACATTTTTCAGTCGTCTTACCAGCTGATCAACTGCCTCGTTGCCCACCAGAGCCTCCCCAACAAACAGCACCAGGTCCGGCATGTTGACTGCAATGAGTTTAGCCAGGGCTGTCATTAGGGGGGCGTTGTCCTGCATACGCCCAGCAGTGTCCACCAGCACCACATCAAAGGCCTGGTTGCGAGCTGGAGGGATCAAACATGGAAGTATGCACATGTGATGTTATCGTGTGATATATTAATCATTGATGGAAAGAGGTAGAGGTTTTTTTTGTTTTTGTTTTTTTAACAACTGGGGTATATTATACTCAAGTGTGATCAATAAGGATCCACAGAAAGAAAAAAATATCGTACCATAGGCAATGGCCTCCATAGCAATTCCAGCTGCATCCTTCCCGTAGCCCTTCTCATAGAGCTGGACTACTGGCCGTCCTCCATGCTGCTCTGGGGGATGCAGAGAGTTCAGGCGACGCTGATGTGTGCGAAGCTGCTCCACCGCCCCAGCACGAAACGTGTCGCAGGCTGCGATCAGCACGGTGAAACCATTCTCTATCAGCCAGAAGGAAATCTGGATTTCAGAGAGAAGAGGCGAAAGTTACACAGTTTGTGTCAGACAAGTTCTTGTGAATTTCGCTGGTTCATCTTGAAAAAATTACATTTTTTATGACAGAACTATGATTTTTAATAAGACAGTCCTAATCAAACATCTCTTATCGAGGAAAACAGAAATTCTCTGAGCTTATAAGAATCTATAAGCAGGATAAAAAAAAAAAGCTGAGAAAAAACAAAAAACAGAATAGGGTAGTGGTTTAAGGTTTACAGCCTTCAAAGTGTTCCCTGTGTACACCTAACATGCCAGTATACAACCACAGAGTCTCACAAAACGAGGTCAAAACACCACAAAATGTTCCCCTGGGTTAAAACTTCCTCTCTTCTTGTAAATAATCAACAAACCACAGGAACATCAGGGTACTTACCAGAGAATCACTGAGATCCGTTTAATGCCTACCACTCACCTTTGCCAGGTTGGTAGATTTCCCGACTCCGTTAACGCCACAGAATGTAATGACGAAAGGTCGTCGCTGGCTCTGCGCTTCCATCACATCTCTGAGAATATCCACCCTCCGCTTGGGTTGCAGTATCTGCACCAGAGAGTCTTGCAGGGCCTGCTTTACTGTAGAGGCCACAGCTGAACACACAGAAAAGTTCTGTCAGAGACTGCCAGCATAAGCACAAGTTGCCATTATACTGGGCTTTTACACCAGTTAGATCCATCTGTAACAGCATTTTGAGAGTATCTAACTTCTGCATCCTGTAATTCCAGCCAAAACAGGATATGTAGGGGAGGGACAAAATGTTTGGAGCATTTGATTGGACCACCAAAACACCATAGCTAGCGATCCAAACTACTGATTACTAGTATGGCTGCTACTACTCTGTCAGCGTTTTCTAATGGTAATCTGAATTGTGTCGCTAACAGCAGATTGACTGACAGGTGGATGGAAAGATGCTATCACCTCAAATTGCTCTGAGCACGATGACAAAAGCCACGTTATACATATGTTACAACATTTTTAACTTTAGGTTGACTTTAACAATACTATGATGAAAGTACACTTGATATTTACAATAGAAGAATAATACACAGGCTAAATTGCATCATGTGTGTGAAACTGAAGGGAAGACGATGTTCAAATCTGTCTGCTGTTGTAATCACATTACTCTTTGCAGCATGTAGCCTGTTGCTCTCAGACGAGAAAAAGTGAAGGCAGAGTATGAGCACATTACCACTTAAAGCAACAAACAATAATTTAAAGGGAATCAGATATCTTTTGTTGACATAATAAACAAATGTTAAAGGGTACTTACTGGTGAATGTGCCCATGACTTTGCCCTCCAGTTTTTTGGCTACAGAGTCACAGAGCTGGGAGGCAATGTCGGCTGCTACATTCTTTGCTATAGGATCATAAAAAAAGAGAACAATGAATAGCAGATAATGCACTTTCACAGCCAGGACAGTGATGACGGTGGGTGAAAAATACCGATGAGGTGGTCTCTCATCTTCTCCAGCACTGGCTCCATGTCCTCTTGGGACAGGCTCTTAGAGCCCACCAGGCCCTTCAGCATCCCAAACATTCCTCCAAAACCACCACCCTTTTTAGAGCTGAGAAATAAAAACAGAAGGCTTACACTTGCAGCAAATTCAGAAAAACGATATTTTCTACTATTAAATGAAACACTTTGTTACCGTGTCTTGCTTGTTTCACTGACAACCACTTCCTCGTCTTCCTCCTCCTCCATGTCCCCTTCCTCACTGGACTCGTAGTCCACAGACAGCAGGTTTCCCTTCATGGAGTTCAGCTGCATTCCCTAAAGACAAACCCAAAACATTGAATACTCAGCATTAGACCCTTCATTTGAACATTAGCAGTGTTTCTAGAGCAGATGTCTCTAAAAACTGTGTACATACCGGGTCAAATTGTGCTTCATGATTCTGTTCGCCACCACTGGGAGAACCATCTCCATTTCTTTCACTATAGTCCAGGTTCTTGGTGCTGTTACCACCCATGTCCCAGACTCGCATTTGTTTCTTCCCTGGCTTCTGAGGCTTTGGGGATTTACTGTAAGTAGGATAACAAAATATCCAAATAATGTGATTGGAAATAAGAAGGTTAACATGCTTTTACACCTAGAGACAAAAAAAAACAGTTTAGCACTTCTAAGTATAATAATTCAACAAATAAGAATTTTAACACATTAGATCCTACTTTTATTGCTCTTAAAAGTTTTCCAATTTCTGTTTAGTGGCCCACTTGTTTACCAAGAGTAAGGATATTTTTTTAAAATGCTTTTGGTGTGTCAGCGATGAAAATGTAATTATAAAAGCAGCCTCACCTGGACTTTTCTGCAGGTACCCCCGTGCGTTTGCGGAAGAATTCCTCTCTTTTCTTTTGCATGATTTCCTCGGCAGTCAAACCCTGGTTGCCATTCTCGACCGTCTTCTGGACAGAAGGTGAAGCCTTGCCTTGCTCCACTTTGGCAGGCTCAGCTGCAGGAGCTGAAGAAAATTGGAATATGAGTAAAGATTGATATGTGACTCAGCCCTTGTAGAATGAAGACCTTAAATACAACACTTACCCTCCTTTTTGGTATTTTTATTCTTCTTGCCACCCTGTTCTTTGCCTTTGTCCCCACCCTTAGTCTCGATCATTGACTTCACAGTTTTTTGGGATTTCTCAGATTCCTTAAAGGACCGCATGGTAGGGGGGCTTCGAGCTTTGCTGCTCTCCTCCGCCTCTCTTGTGGAAAACATTTGATATACAAAAAAAAAAACTTGGTTATTGAAGCATTGAAATAAACATTACATTCTTACAGCTTCATCTGTCAGATTTTTACTATGGCAGAGAAATTGTAACACCACCTGCACTGGGAAAATTGATACAGATTGTCGGGCAATACAGTACATATAATTGATTTCAATTGCTACTAGATTAAAATGTCAAGATTTTTAATGGGATGCTGACACCCTAAATAAAGGGAAGCTCTTTATCACACTCAAGATCAAAACTTTCTCTCTTTACCTCAGAAGCATCTGGAAGTCTTCCTCAAATTCAAAGCTGTTGCTGAGAAGCTTCAAAGCCCCCTTTTGCTCCAGTTCATTCTTATAACGATCCCTAAAGTGAAGCTGAACATCATCTATAAACTTGTCCACATATGTCAGCGTCAGGATCTTTTGAAAACCCACCTGGAAGAATAGTAACAAAAAAATAAAGATTTGATCACAGGTCTGCCACCTGCACCCCAGTTGTGTGTGACTGTACTTTATTCAAGAGTCCAGTTTAGAGACTTACCACAAAAATCAACTCAAACTCGTTGTCGAGCTTGTATTTAAGACTCAGGGCCTCATGAGTGAATGAATTGTTCCCACTTCGCTCCTGTAAAAATTACAAACATGGATGACGTAAACGCACATGCTGCTGCTACAGTATAAGTCACTGTGACTCAGGAGATATCTAATGTTAAACACAAACCACAGCAGGGTGGTTTTCCCACTCCATTCACACCTCCACAGTGGCTTGTTTGGTATACTACGTCACGCAGCGAAGCTAACATTTGATACCCGTTAGCGCTAGCGTTAGCTGTCCGAGCCCCACTGACAGTTGGATAAACAGAGACAACGTGAGATCGAGCTGTCGCTGAGGCTCACCTGGAGGATCACAGAGCGGATCAAAGCGTTGACCGGCCCCGTGAACGATTCAGTGACCCCGGCTCCCTGAAAACACCACAACACGATCCCCCCTTTGCTGAAGATGGTGAAGAAATCCAGCATCTTGCCACCACGTATCTACAAAAACACAAACACGGAGGGAAACAGTGAAACGATTGCTCTGCGAGACAGAAATGCTCCTATAAATCTTTGAAGTTTGAGTCCCTGCTCCCCAAAACAACAAATCTTACCAGATAATACTTCAATCGATTATAAACCCCCCACGAGTTAAACCCACCACCAGTGCAAAACTGTTTTAGACACGTCAGATGCAGAACCAGGAAGTGACGCGATCTTCCGGCATTTTTTTTCCTGAATTTGCGCCTGCGCAGTCTGCTGAGCAGCCGGGCATGGTTTAACTGAGGCCAGCCTGTGGATGTGAGCCAGTACTTCATGCTGAAAAATATTAGAAAAGACTAAATGAATACACCTAAAATAAAAACTTAAGTTAAAAAAAACAAAAACATACATAGGCTACATACATACATACATGTAAAATGTGTTTAATAAAGTTTAAATTGAGCCATTCAACGAATTAAGAGAAAGTAACTTTTTTTCCATTTTGGTGCTGTATTAAAAAAAAGAATTCAACTTAACTATATTACACCATCTAGATATTTTTTGAAGAAATGTGTTAACTAATCACTCTGGGGCTTTCTTGATCAGATTTTTACTAACAGTATGCAACTGAAGCAAAACTAATAAGAAACACTATTTTTGGAGAGGTGTGTATTCCTCTGTCAATCAAACACATACACATCAGCTTCTCTGATGTTTATGGAGCAGTATTAGTGCACACATGTGTAAAAGCTTGATGTCCAGACTTTGTCCTGTTTGCAGAGGAACACTGGTTGACCTATATATTTGGTTTGGGTTTTTTAAATCATTGCCAATTGTCTTAAGATATCCTGATCAAGACAAAGAAATGAATCAACACCATACAGAAACAGCCTACATACAATGCAATATAATAAGTGTATGTAAAACAAACACAATAAATTATGACTTATAGTGTTTTACTGGTTGCAAATTCACTGTCGGGGGATTTGACAGTTTAAGCTTCTGGACCACAAGTTTTCCATTAGTAGTTTTGCATTACAGTGCATCACATTGTATTTCCTCTTATCACTTCTTCATAGCTGAATCACATTCTGTTTAGCCTGTGGTCCAACTCTTTCCAGTGAAACCATTTCATTTTATATTTTTAAAATAAATCACATTTAATTATCTTTACATGTCCATATATTTGTTTTGGCAAAAGGTTAACTATGTGTTCAATGAGGCATAAAACTTGAGAGACTTTGCATTTGAAGATTGACAGCACATGCAGAGGCGTTTCTTTCAGCTGTCTGCAACTTCCTCATTTTTTTTAAGAAGATGTCATTTACTTGGTGTTTGCTGCTGTAACAGTTATTTGTTCAGTTACTGTCTCAGGGTAATGTGTGTGTGGTGCAAACTTTTTAATGGAGCTATAACATGTACTGGAAGAATTTTGGAGGGAGTTGAACAGACATGATGATGTTAACAACATGCAGGGTAAGTTACAGTGCCAGTTTTTTTTTATTTTTTATTATGTAAACCTTGTTGCTATTTTTCTGAAAGTTGTGAATACTGTCAATACCCTTTTGTAGACTAGATGTAGCAAACACAATATTATCTTGAACATATTGTTCATAATCTCCTTTAAAGCTTATAGTTGGACTGACTTATATATATCAAAATGTATAATCAAATATGTTCAGTTTGTGCTTTTACTTACAGGTTGGTTCAGGAAACTATTGAAACCTCGATCAATACAACATGAACAAGAGGTCAAAGTAACCAAAACCTCATCCCTGTCATCACCAGGGAAAACCCCATCGAAACAACACCCACAGCTGGCTCTGAGGTCGGAGCTGAGATGGAAAAGAAAATATGATTTGTTTGTGTGTCACAGCGCTGCCCACTGTGACACTGAAGAGGCCACACGTCTGGTCTCATTTCTCGAAGCCTCACCTCAAAACCTCAGGTGTTTTCTGTGGCACAGGGACACGTGTCCAGGAGGAGCAATTTCCTCAGAGTTTTGCCAGGCTGCACAGAACAGCCACTTACGTGTTCTGCTTATCACCCCTGACTTCCTTGAAGATGAGTGGTGCAGTTACATGATGTTTCAGTCTCTGGCAGACGGACCTATGTCCAGTAGGCTCATACCCCTGGTCCAGAATCTGTCCTACTCTCAGTACCCGCAGGAAATGAAGTACGTCTACTACATTGACTTGAGCAAGAACATTGACCGAGCCTATAGTCTTGTCAACAAGACTGTGCTCCAGTGTAAGTAAGACAAAAATATATATTACCATCAACATAGATTGAGCCTGGTCACACAACCAAGTTTAAAATGAAATCTGTCAAAATCCACTTCGAGTCATGATTCTCCTCAAGTTAAATCTACAAATATAAGAAACTTTTTCTTTTCTTGAATGTGGTAAATGTGCATTTTTGTTCCTTTAATCTCTGGGAAGAAAATGTCATATTTCAATGATCTGCAATTTATTTTTAGAGGAGAATTCATGTTTAATAATATCCTCTTTCTGTCTTCTTTTTAATCCAGACCTGGACAACCTGGTGAAAAATGATAGGACATTTCACTGCAACGTGGCCAGCTCTACAAGTGGATTAGACAAAGAAGGCAGCTCACAGGAAGATGAGCTGATGTCAAAGTACGACCCCTCTGGGACTTCTTTTCCGCTGGAAGTGATGCGGAAGACAGATGAAAGTTTCACTGACATTCAACGTGATCATCATCAAGAGTGATTTTAAAAACTGATGAAAGGCGTGTGTGCTGCTTTTGAATATCAGATCATGCAATGATTTGAAGGAAACTTAAGTCCTAGTGTTGTTATTAGACTTTTTTTGGTCAGTGCCTTATCAACACTAAGTGAGTGATGAGGATGTTCACAGTGAACAGGAAACACTGAACTCTCAGGGCAGTGGGGGAGTTTATTTCCTGTAACAGTTTGAGAGAAAAACACTGTGTGCCCACCTTAGTAACCGAGTACATATCTCACTGTAACCCTAATCCATAACACCTGATCAACTGAAGGCCTTAATCTAAGTTTACAAAGGCAGGAGTAGTTATCAACAGGCACACTGTAAAAGGAGACAGTGTTTACCACTAGGTGGTGTATTTTCCTGTATAGCCCAGCAGAGGAGATGCCAGTTATGAATATGTGATCTCTTTCGGGAATAAGAGGGTCAGATGGGTGGAGAGAGCAAGACTAAAATGAAAATAACATCCAATAATAAACTGCTGACAGCAGCATGATGGTTTTTTTTTTTTTACTGGACTTTAGGTAATAATAGAATGAATGCACTTCCCACTGAGAGAGGAAACAGTTTAAACATCCTTCTGTCTTTTTATATCAGACTGAAAGTGTTCGCCTGCGGGTATTATTTCTGTCAACCTGTTTGCTTGACAGTTATTCTCTGTGCATGGGTTAATCAGCTGATTCCCTGAACTGTCTGTGAACGTGCAGGGCGCACCCTGCCTCTCAGCTGAAGTTGGGCTGGACTGACTCCAGTTCCCTGCAACCCTCTGAAGGAAGAGCAGGTATAGCTAATAGATGAAACGCTGGAGCCAAGTATGAACATGTTGAAGAACTGGAATGAACATCCTGTCTCCTCCTCCCAAAGAACTCTGGCTTCTTTGTTAGGTATCATCAGATGTCCTTGGCAGCACCTTCCCATGTTAATCAAGCATACTGGCAGGTTTTAGACAGTCTGGATTTGGTTCACTCCATGTAGAATATTCATGGAATTAATGGTTGTGATCATGTTTCTATTCCTTGATTTAGACAGTTTTTTTTAAATTATTATTTTCTTTCTAATGTTAGCTTCCTGGAGGTACTACATGTACTTTGCTGTATCATCCCTTCATTTCTCTATTTCCCAAAACATCAGCAGATATTTAGCACCACAATAAAAGACCTTTGATAATCTTTTGTGGCAAGCCAACATTGTAACATCAAAATTTAGACTAATCTCTAAAAGGCACAGATGTTGTAGAGGGCTTTTAATGTTGCCATTACAAATCCTTGCATGGACACACACATTTACACACACGCTCACAGTGGGTTATCCGATTACTGACTCCAGAGAAAATAGGTTTTACTTTACACATGAAAATCAAAGTGAATACAAGTTATATATCATTAATAGTCAAATCATGTATCCAGTTTCCTTTTCAGGTCAAAAGGGTACAGTCTGGAAAAAAAGGAAGTAGTGCTTCCAGATGAAGGTTTTGCTGAACTAGATTCAGACAGAAGGTTTCAGATGCTAAACTTTAACAGTTGATATAATTGCTGCTCACATTTGACAGCTCTGTTCGAGGTAACTGAAGTCAATCTGTGATTGTGTCCTTTATCTACTCCTTTTTATATGTAAAACTAGTTTGGGGTTTTTCAAACCTTATGCAAACATAAATGTATAAACTACTGTAAACACAGTACCGCAGTACACCACAATTAATGTCCTTATTAATTTTTTTTTTCAGTTCCAGGTTTTTTGGGTTAAAATCTTGAAAACAACTGCTCTTTTCCTTGAAGATTTCCTATTCAGGAAGTTAAAAAAACCATGACAGTGCTAAAAATCCAGAGTTTCAGTTCACTAAAAACTGACTAAAAAAGGAGTTCATCAAATGTAACTGCAGAGTGTGTAGGCCACTGGATGGCAAACTGGAGTACTTTGGACCACCAACAGTATGGAAAAGCATTCATGTGTTAGTCACCATGGTGGTCTGTGCTGGGCGCGGTGGCACTGACCTGGACGTCTCTATCTGCGGTGAGTAAGTTCAGCTGGCTGTGCTGCAGTGAAGAACCAGCTGGGTAATTAAAGGAGAGCAGGATATCCAAACATTTTATTGAGTGAGCATCAACCACATGGTGCAATGAGAAAAGACGGTTTCATACAAAATGAGATTCAAACACGTGTACATGCGTTTTACACGTTGATCTATTAGCTTACAACGCTATATCCAAAATGCTCAATACTTAAGATTCACTACTGTACAGAGGATACAGATGTGATTTTTTGGGGGGCAAATAACATGAAAATTACAACTGTACATGAAGAACACTCATCACGTTTGTATGCCTCCTCTTACTTTATTTGAATGAAGAATTAAAACCATACATTAGGATTACATGTGTTTGTTATTTTCCACATTAAAGGAGACAGAATGAATTGTTTGGATTCAGACTCATGAATTATGAACACCATATGTAACGCTAAAGAGGAATTAGGAGGTTTTTGAATGGCTGATGGACCCTTCACACTCCCTTTGATTGTTTACAGAACACCAACACTGTCCTTGGTCCAGAGCCAGCAAACATTTGTCTAATGTGTAATCTTCAGGTTTTTATTTGTGCAAAACGATTCTGTTTCCAGTAGATAGAGGTGGTATAAAGGCAGCGTTGCCCCCCCCCCACACAATCTAATCAAACATTAGTATTGGAAAAACCTTCTTCAGTTAAAAGGTCAGGATTATTGATGGTTAAAGTATTGTTTTTCTATAGGCTGTACAGTATAATGTCTCCTCTGTATGCCACGTCGAGCTGGACAGAAGCACACATTGATTTGATCCTTGACTTTCACTCTCTTATCTCCTTTACAAACACAGATTTACAAAATCACAGCCAACAGCAACAAGAGTCTTCAGATGTTGCAACGTGGTTTGAGTCAGGACGACCCGTCAGAAACAGCAGGGGTTTGCCAACATGGAAAAGTTCATTAACCTGTGCTCAGCGCCATCGGTTTCAGCCCACAGGAAGAACGCATTTATGCAACTGTGTGTTTTTTTCTGGATGTGTCTGGATCTGCCCAGATTAAAGATGATTTAGGTTGATAGCTAACTGTGGTATGCAGGAGAGTCCCTCCTCAAAAGAAACCTTTACACAGAAAATACTTCTTCACACTAAAAAACAACCCAACTTCATAAGTTGCCTTGACATGATGAAGGCACAGCAGTTCTTCAGTTTTAGCTTCATCAGGACGACTACATGAGACTGCTACCTTTAAAACAAGCACTGCTCTCAGGATACAGCTGTAACATAGACACAACAAAACGGTGGGAGATAAGGGTACAGCCTGATGACTGTGGTCTATAAGATTTGAACGTGAGAGTGGAGAATTCAACTGGCTGGGAAAACTGAATTATTCGTTTACAGGAACATATACAAAATGATCTAATAGGTAAATAAAAGTAAGTAAAATAAAAGTAAGTATTTAATAGAAGTTCCCAAAACAGAATCTTAAATAACTAAAAATAATATGAAAATATAAGCTAAGGTCATTCCTATCTTATATACAAGCTAAAGCACATTTTCGCAGTACTTCAGTACACTTTTGAGGTAGGCTACTGTACTTTAGTTGAGAAATACATTTGAGAGCAAACACTGTACTTTTTAGTCCATTACATTACAGTCTATTTTCACAGCTTTGGTTTCTTCTTACTTTGAACATTTGTCTTATTAAAAATGGAGAAGTACACAATCAAATAATTTTACAAATGGCTGCTCATTTGAAAATAATGTATAGTATGTAATACATAAATAGAAGTGAAAGTTACACAACGATGCACAATGAGTATTTTTTTTCCTCTTGATACTTTCAGAATATCACGAAGCTATTAGCCTGTTTGCTTAGGAAAATGTTTTAATGCATGACTTAACAGAGTATTTCTGGTTTCCTTCTTTTATCTCTTACATTCAGGGGTTTTAAAAAAATCACAGCCAACAGCAAAGACTTTCCAGATGTTGTTCCCGCTGGGATATAAGTCCAGTTTAAGGCGGATCCAGAAGGCATGGAGCAAATAATCATAACAAGGTAGAGATCACACTGAACACTTTCGATATCCTGCTTACTTGTAGACCACCAGCTCCATCAAGTTTCAATTTGTCCACTTTTTTTTTTTTTTTTTTGCAGCCACGGAATTTGGATCTATTCACTCCAGCGCCCAGTGCGCGTACCCACATGCGCATGCGTCTCTGGACTGAGAGGAAAAGGGAACGCGCTGTAACGGAGAGAAAGCGATCCTGTAAACCACTATCTGCGAAGTCCATGCCAGTCAGACCGAGCGTGAACTACCCTGCGGTTGGTACAGTTTCACACCGCCCTGTTCAGAGGAATGAGCGTTGATGCCCTCATCACATCACCGCTTGTCCACGCGTGTGTGCGCCGCAGGCAGACGCGTATTTCTCGTTTTCCCACGCAGTGAATGTCACCAACAGCAACGTGAACTTGGTTGCAACATCATTGTACAGTACAGCAGGGTCGCTCCTCGGATCAAACCTCATCTGTGCGCCAGCGCCGCTGGTAAGTAAGACCGTTCACACTCCTTTCCAGCCAACACACAGACTGCTCGGATCTGTAGTAACTGTCCTGATTGGATCACAAGATGCCACATTTAATTGGGCTGATTTGTACATCCCTGCCACAGTGATTACTTTGATTTTGTTCGTTTTGTATGGTATGATAGATAAACAGAGTGTAGATGGGATGGTAGGGACTTTGGGACATCATGTCTGTGTTGGGTAATGACATATAATTATTCAACCTCAGACTGTTGTTGGATTCCCTGTGATCAGCTGCAGAAAATCTAACTTGAAGTGGAATTTAAGTTACCGTCTGGTAGTGAGACCACGAGACCTTCTGGTTTAGATGTCATTTCTCAGCAACCTCAAACAATCAGGCAGTGATATAAGGGGAAATGTTTTTGGTCAGTGGTATTTCAAAGCCTAAAGAAGCTGCCTTGGCATTGTTGCATTAGTTAAGTGGCAACACTTGTCATCTGGAAAATGATTTGATGTTTTGGATTTTTTTTTAAGTTGATTTTGATTCAGTGTTTGCTTCAAACTTTGCAGAAACTGAATATAGTTTAGTATTAGATTGCAAAATGATATAAGCTTGATTTATGTCAGATCAAGACTCGACAGTTCAAATAAAGATTTTAATGTTACATTTAACAGTGAGCTATATAACTTATTTATTTGGCAACTTGGTACAAGCTGCTAGAGACAACTTTGATGTGAAGTGCTCACTGTTGATTGTATGGATGCCTGAAAAAACACAATAGCTCTAAACAAATAATTTAAATTAAGATTCATTGAAGAGCTCTTATCACCTGAGTAAAGATACTTTTAAAGATATGATAAATTGAAAAAGTTATACCTGAGCTGCAATTTAACTTGATGGCCCCCTAGTGTGTGTGTCTTCCTATAATGTCTCACAAGCCTAGAGATCCTTGTTCCTGTCTGGCACTGTGCCACTAATCTTCACAGCTTAATGAGACAATGCTTGTAGTACAGTAAAGACAATTTGACAACACTGAATACAAATATGGGAGGTACCTGTATGTGCAAACTATCTTCAGTCTTGTTGACATCTGCTATCATATGACATTTGTTTGGATTTGTATCACCCCAACTGCACACAGACATTTTGGCTGCAGTTGTTCGAAGGTTTATTGTACAGTCATTTGGGATCAGGGGGAATTATATGGATTAATGATCTACTGGCACGGTTACATTTTTCTTTTGATTTTTTTAAAAATGCCCTGAGCACACACTGACAAGCCCTGATATCACCTTTCTGAAAAATTAATTTGTTCCTCTGTTGATTTGTTTCTCTGTAATCAGTCAGTGTGGAGATTTATTTTATTTTTTTTCACAGATGTTGGATTTTAATGGAGCTTAGAGATATTTAGCAAATGGCAACTTGTAGCAAATCAGCTGAAACACATGATATGCCCTCTGCAATGGTGACTCATCCCTGCTTGAATCAATTAGTCGGCTTAAAAGAATATGATGAACACACATCTGCCCTCAAAATGTTCATCTAAGACAAATGTAATCATACTCTTGGTGCGCTGGTGGTCACTGCAGTGAAAGCTCGAGGGTGTCCACGACTCCTTGAAGGGGTTTTCCACAGATCTTTTTTTGTTTAAAAGAAATTATTGTTAGTGAATTAGGCCAGTTTATCCCCATGAGAGGACAGGGTATCTGTAAAGCTGGAATGTAACTGGGCAAAGTAGCCGGCTGCCTCAGGACTTCTGGGCACTCAATGTAATGAGGGATATTTTTCTTATTACTGTGTGACTTTTGTGTAATGACTTTCATGATAAAAAAGACTAGAACATACCCAGAGAGTGGAAACCTGTGCCAAGGCTTAACCATAGACTGTATAAGAAGCAAGTAGGGTTAAAAAATGAGGCCAATGCACAAGTGTAAAAATGTGCACTACTCTCGATGGCCACTAAGCACTGCCTCCGAAAAACTGTAGCATCTCATACACCGAGTGTCCTCAGATACAAGGGACACACCCGCCTCCTCACGCCTTACTTCATATATGGTCACGTCTGTAATTATAATCAACATGGCAGTGTTCAAATGCAATCTACTGGCTGCAAAGGTGTCCACAAACAAGTCCTTATCTCATGTCTCATCCACAAATAAAGATTTACAGGGAAAACATACGGGATGCCACAATTTGTGCTGACAGTAGACTGTGACCCTCATTCCACAACCTGTTATCAGCAGGCGATGGCATGGTAAGAGTTATCTAAGGTAACTTAATGATATTGGCATGGGAGGAGTGAATAAATTGAATTATAAAACAATGAGGCAACTCATCAAGTTATATTGCTGTATAAAATCGGCTATTTTTAAACCAATTATAAAACCCCTGGTGGAAAAATCTGGAAAGTGTTATAAGAAATGAGATAAGGACGCGCCACAAAAGGCGGAGTCATTCAGGAATAGAGGATCCCTGGAAACAGCCCTCAGTTTACTTTGTGGCGAAGTAAATATTATTGCATTGAACTCTATTAAACTCTTCCAGTTTCAGTTCATTTTTTTTGACTGCTGAGAAAAAGTTATTTTAATGGTTGAGCTACATACATTTTGGGAAACCCGTAGACTTGTGGTCCAGCTGGAGGTTTTTCCACAACAGTTGTGTGTATGTTTTATGTTAATCTGATGATGTAAATGTGTATGTAAATTCTGCTGCAAAACTAAAAGTAATTTGTTTACTTAAAGCAGGGCAGTGTTGGTGATGCGGGATGTCAGTAATAGTACACAGTACATATTTTGGCCACCAGGCCCCCAATCAGGTTAATACATGACGACATAATCAAAAGTTCTCATGTCCACTTTTAGCTTTTGGCCATTTGGAATTTAATTATTATTTGGTTAACTTTCACTTTAAATATTTTCCATTCAAATTGGATCTGGAGTCGTCCCAAACACCATCCCAAGGACAGCACTGAAAACACATCAGCCTCGCTCTCGGAGCTTCCAGCATGCAAAATAATCTTCTAGAGGAAATTCACTCAGTGTCTTCTTTACATGAGTAGTATTGCATCCATGGGTGCGCGACTTTATGGTAGAAATAAGGTGAGGGGAGCAACCGTTGTCAAAGAGCATACTGTCACTGCCAGAGAAGGGAAAAGCTTAAAAGTTAACCTTTATACAGCGACTTTCTTCACACTTTGTAACCATGCTACCAAGGAGACTTCTATTGTTTAAATCGTATCAAGTATCTACAACAGAGTGCAGTACAAATTAACCAGGTTTTGGAGTGTAACATGTTATTCTGACAACCACACCCCACGAATCGAGGTGATACCTGCAAACAATTACCTGTGGCACACTCTGTAGTTTGTGGATTGTAAAGGGGGTGTGACCATAAAGCCAAAAAAACATGTAATCTTGCTTCAGTATTTTTAAATAAACTGAGATGACCAACTGGAAATGGTCAGCTGCTGCCAGAATAGTGACTTTCTCTTCCATTGAACTGATGACCACATTGATTTCTCAAGTCGTGAGCTGGACAAACTTCATGAGTCATGAAAGAGTAGTCATGGCTGGAAGTGTGGAGAAACACACGCACACACACACACACACACACACACACACACTCACACAATGTACAAAATACAACTTAATGGGAAACATTACAGATACTCTAGTTGTAGTAACATATTCATACAAATCTTTATTTTTAACATAATTCATTTTTTTCTCATGACCCACACTAACATATTTTCTTTTAAATTAAGCCCTGTTCCCATTATTAAGAATTGTATTATGCAGTATTATGAGGGTTTGATTTGACTTGTGTGAGCTGACATGCTGCCCTAATCAAGCTCCTTTTTCCTGTTTCCATGTGTTTCACTATCAATTCAAAACAGTCCTGACTGGACATGTAGTGGATAACACTGATACTGTTACTACAAATATCACATCATATCTATTTTGATTCAGTTGATGATTGAAACTTTAACATAGTCATCAGGGAAACAAATCAGAATGTTGTTTTATACTAAGGGACTTCTGAAATGGATTTCCACTTATATAAAACACAGTGCAGAACATGACTAATGGAAAGTGGATAACAAACACAGGATGGGTGGAGAACAGCAAGAAGATTATGAGGAACCTACAAATTCAGCAGTCAACAGCCAAAGTGACGGACAAGTATTTGTGTAATTTGTATAATTTCAACCCTTTATCAGTTACAGTGTCGAAATGATTTTAACCATTTATTTATTACTTTTAGCTAATGTCTGACTATTTTATTCATTCATCCCTTGAACTGGTTAGTTGTTGGTGTTAGCCCTCGACTGAATGAAACAACCGGGTCTCAAACATGAGGCCAATGAGGGAAGTGAAGAAAAAAGTGCATTACTTCTGATGGCCACTAGATAATGTCACATTAGCTTTGTCCATTGTATATGCAGTTGATGATTTTAGCTAAAAACTTCAAATGTTTCTCAAACAAAATATGTCACGCAATTATCCTTTCCATTATCCAACTCTTTCAATTGTTTATTCACCACAGTCAAGCTGTTTAATGAATATTTTCAATAACCTATGTCTACTTACTTGCTCAATTATCTATTTCAACCATTCGTTGAACCAAATATTTGAAATGTCTATTCATTACTTTTAGCTAACAACTTTTTCCAAGCTTCGTATTTTGGCTAATTATCAGTTATATGTAGCTACTTTAACCATTTATTTAGCTGACTGTCAACTGTCATTACTTTTAGCTAACTTCTTCAACAGTTTATCCAGGTTATTTTAACTGAATATCATTTACATATGACTAACTCTTTATTTAGCTAACTACATTCACCATTTGCTGGTGAAAATTCACAAAATATTTGAGCTAACCCCCCTAACCATAAGCTACATATTTTGGCTAATTATCAGTTATACTTAGCTACTTTAACCATTTATTTAGCTGACTGTCAACTGTCATTACTTTTAGCTAACTTCTTCAACAATTTATCCAGGTTATTTTAACTGAATATCAATTACATATGACTAACTCTTTATTTAGCTAACTACATTCACCATTTGCTGATGAAAGTTCACAAAATATTTGAGCTGTTTGTTCTACTTTTTGCTACAGCAACCATTTATCCAAGTTATTTTTACTAATTATTAGCTACATTTAGCTATTGCAATAACTATTTCAGTGGTCTCTCTCTTGTATTTTAACATTATTACATTTAGCTCACTACTTTAACCGTTTCTTTACCTAATTATATCCACTGATTGCTGATTACATTGCACAATAATCTAAACTGTCTCTAGATGACTGCTTCAATCATTGACCTACATTTAACTAACTGTTTAAACGAATCTTGTTTTTGGCGAACCAGCTCTTAATCCCAGCATGCAATATTCTGATGGTTTTTTTTAAGCTAAATCATTCTGCATACCTCCTGGTAACTATGAAATGACCCTGTAGGGTATGAGTATTTCTGGTTGGGAATCACTGCATGTACATTTAAGAATGGCAGGAAAGGCAAAATTGGTCAATTAGTAAATTCTATGTCTATATAAGGAATTGTTAAGAGATCCCATTGAGAGACTCTGGGAATGTGGAAGTTGTCAAAGAGCATCAGGATATTGGGTCAAAACCACATCCTGCAACCAAAATTGCCATTATACTGCAAATCTCCCTGCAGGGAATCCCAGTGTCTGATCCACAGTACATATAGATCATTTTAGCTCATCTTTTAGGATGTAAAAAGGGTTGATTCAAGCCTGCAATGTCTTTGAAAGCTTTGCTTCATAAAAGCGGTCAAAATGTTGCAAATGGGCACCAGATTTAGTGCTTCTGACTGGATTAAAATCTGGGATTATGTGTTTTAGAGGTGATTTTCTATTGTGAGCAGAGCGTGCATGTGATTTTCTTTAGAGACTGTGTCTGTGGTTGAGAGAACTCAGCTGGCTGGTAGGACGGGTTTTAAAGGCGAAGGTCATTGTCAGTCCTCATTTATGTTGCAAGGACTTTTTACTCATTTAGAATTGACCCAATAAATCGCACAATAAATCTGTGAGGCTTTGTGTTCTACCTTCAGAGATTATTAAGCATGCAAGGACAGTATGGCGCTGTTTGTTTATGTGCGTGAAGACATGTTCTCACATTAATCGAATAAAACTTACAGGTGAAATTGATTCATGTGAAAGAACAATTATAGTTTCCATTTTCGCTCTAAACAACTGTAACACATATAATTAATATTTTAAATACCAAGCTCGTGTTAACATTTTAGAAGAATGTTGCCTTAAATGTTAATCTGTCATCATTTGCCTAATTAATAGCAACTTCAGCTCCAGTCTGTTATAATGCCAAGTACCTAAAGCCTCCTCAGCCTTCACCTTCCATGGGAATTTGGGAAGAAGCAGCTTTAACCAGTAATTCACTGACAACAAATTTCCCATGGAGTTTGCCGGAATTACTTCCACTGTGCTATTTCGTGGTAGCTGCCTGACTCATCTTTAATCACTACAGTGTGTGACTAAGCTCTTTAAGTGGTTTGTCTACATTTCTGTCATGATCCACGGTTAAACTTGCAGCTATGCTTTAAGAACATCTGTGGTGACGTGCACTTCTGACAGGACTAAATCTTACTCTGCTTTGCTCTGTTGGTCTCTAACATCTTGAGGACTTACGCCTGTGTCAGTCAGCGATCCTGTGTGCCCACTCCAGCCTGCCCTCCCTCCCACTCTGTCTCCCCATCGCATGCAGTCAGCTATTGTGCTGTGCTTCTTTTGTGTTGCCTGCGGTGTCTGTTGGGAGCTGCTTTGTGGTGCTGGGAGCCACAGTCCAGCTGTTAGAGCTGCTTCAGGTTTGGGAGGTTGGAGGTTATAGATTTTATTTTAAACAGGATGCTGATGGAAATGTAGTCTTAGAGATCTGTATGTATGTCTGCATCTTACTTCAACTGAGGAGGTTATGCTTTCACCTGTGTCTGTTTGTTGATCTATTAGCGACATTACTGAAAATCTTAAGAACATTTTTTTTAGTATTACATATTGAGAATGATGAGGGAATGGGGTGTTTTATGAAAAATCTGTTATAATGGGTGAGGTGTTTTTAACAAGAGTGTTACTATTTCACCACAAGAGGGCAACAGTGTTCAGTCTGTAGCATAATTACAGTTGGATTAAGCTTACTTTATACTCCCACCCTCACGTGCAAAACTGCGCCCGCGTTACATCACGTAACTGACCCTTTGCAACACATGCCGCGCACACATAGCCGCGCGCAAGATGTTGCAGACATCACCTCTCCTGATTGGTCCGTTTGTAGTCACATGCTGTGATGCCGTGCTTCCTTGTACGGGACAGTAAAAATAACTACCGAAATTGGCTTATAAATGCATAAGAAACTCCACCGTTCGGTGTCTTGGCCAATACCAGCCGTATAGCGACACCCCCGACGAAGGAAACTGCAGCGACATTTTCAAAACAGCGCACGCAGGTTGCGCTCGAGTATAAAGGCAAAATGCACACGGGACAGCCGCAATGACGCGCACACCCCCCGCGGGAGTATACAGAGGCCTTTATACCTCACCAGAGGTTTGAGCTTTCTGAGTGCTCTCTACTTTTATTTAGTGTTTAAATTATGGTATGTTGTCTATTAATTGTTGGCTTGTTTGTCAATAAAAGCCAAAAATGGTAAAAAAAAAGGCTGACACATGCACACAATCACATTTTCCCACAGCCCAAGCTGACATCTTTATAAACTCGATATCCCAAAGGCATTCAAACAGAGAATCACCAGATATTTGTATTTTTAATCTAAAAACCGAGCATGTTTTGCATGTTATATAATACGTTAACTATATAATGCAACTGTAAATCTGCTTTATCCAGGCCAAAACCCTTGTTACATTTTCAACATTTTTATTTCATAATTACTCACACTTTCTTGTTTAGGTTGTTTATTTGCTGTTCAGAGCTACAGTTGAATATTAGTTAGTAAAAGTAAGTAAAATAACAAGCTAACTGTGCAAATATTCTCATATTACTTTCATATGTCACATGCTTTTTTTGCTTGTTTCATTACAGGAAAAAGCCTGGACCCGTTATATCTGAACCACTGAGGACGCAATATTTTGAAATGAAAGAGGGAAAAGGTAAGCTGTTGTATTTTTTTTTACAATTTTTTTTTTTTTTACCACATTTAAGTTAATCACATCAAAGTTAATCAGTTAATGGGAACAAGGCCCTGCAATTGAGCACAATATGAAAACAAACACAGAGCATTTGGACAGTGAAGGGAATATAAATCATCTTTCTTGTTTTATAACAAAAAAGAAAAAAGATCCAATCGAATTTTACTTTTGTCTACATTCTTCAGTTCATTTGTCATTTTCTAAACAATAACTTAGGATACTGGCACAGCCCAACCTCATGTCCGGCTCAGGATGAACACACACCCACTGCATTATTACTCAGCTCCAAGAAACTGCATCCTGATTCAGGAGGCAGCAGTAGCACATCCATTTTTGATGAGGGGAAATGACAATTTTATTTTGCAGGAATAGGCCTGAGTGTCTATATATTGCAGAGTAAAATCTGCAGATAATCCCGGTGGTGGTGTTAATCGATCATGTGGTTTCCACTCCTTCACTGTCTCCAAGTTTGGGCGAGCATGATTTACTGAGAGATTTAGAGCAGTATTACATTACTGTTATTGCAATGTAGCAAGTGCACATGCACGGGCATGCATCTTAAAATAGACTCTCAGCTGTGCACTTCCTCAGTTTACTATTAATTTTGAGTGATACGTTAGTTCAGAAGCAGTGTCGGGCATACTCTGGCCTCTGCAAGTCATGATTCAGAAAGATTGTGGGTAAGATGGGCATTGTGCAATAAATAGTCAGATGTGTGTAACGTTAAATGCCCTCTAAGCTGATCTAAGCCATAATCTGAACTCTCTAAAGCATAGCTGAACCAAGCACACAGTGCTGAAGCTGATGCAGTATATCCTTTGGTTCAGGGACCAGTCTGTCTGTCAGTCCAGCATGATCCTCTTAAACTGATCGGCCTTCATCTGCTGCCCTTTGCTCTTTGTCTTTCATTCTTTCTTTCTCTTGTGTTTAAAAATGCCCTTGCATCTGTTTGTTTCTCTCACACACCAAATGAACTCTGTGTGTAAGCCTTGTCAATTCAGCTTATTTACATATATGTGTTTGTGCAATGCCTTCTATTATATCTTAGAAAACTTCCCCTTTGAGTTCATTTTCACAAAGGAGGAGGTGACTGTTTACACAGGAAGTGCTAACATATTTTTCTCTGTGTCCTCTTTGTGCCTGCCACTAGGATGACTTCATGAAGTGTGAAGACATGAGAGGACCGAGGAGAATGTGAAGATGACCCAGAAGGCAACTAAAAGTAAGTGACAGGTTGCTGAGAGAGGATATCTAGATAAAGCAGGTGCATGATATTTAATTTTCCATCAGATCATTTTAACTTAGTTCAACATTTTTTTTTAGTATCATCACCACAAAGTCAGAGACAAAATATATTGTTGTACGTAACCTCTCGCAGCACTACAACTTGTAATGTTTATAATTATTGAGCTTTGAAGATGTAGGTAGATTGTTTGTTGTAGATTGTTAGATAAGCTAACGGGCTACTCTCTGTAATATGTAAGATTGTTCATGGACAGACAGCCTCGTGTGTTACTGACCTTCTGATCTAACCTTCAAAAAGAAAGTAAAATATGTACTTCCCAAATACTTCAACTTTCTTTTAAATGCCTGACCTGCTGTGTCAAACTCATCTGCCAAAAAATTCAGTAGCGTACCACTGTTGTACCCTTCTTCCAAAAAAACATGTTGTACAGTGTGAGTATACAAAGAAGAAAGTATAAAAGCAACAGTCTTGAGAACAGTTGAATGATAATTGATTAAATTTCCTCTGCAGGAAATTGAATCAATTATACAAAACTCCACTTAGTCATTCACTTGAAGCCACATTCAAATTAAGCCCTCAGCACTAATTGTTACACTTAACTCTAGTTTTCCACCAGTTTCCCCCCATTTTTACTATTATTTGAACAGTTTGTGAACAGGATCTTCTTTGAAACTCAAACTCTCTGTAATTTGTAAGTTTCACTTTTAAATGCCAAATTGAGACCTCAATGGGTGGGTAGTTTCCTGTCAACCTGTGCATTTTCTCACAAAAATGAGTGAAACCTGCCGTTAGTATTCATTTCAGTTCCATTTTTCAGTACCTACATTGGTACTCACTATACACCTGCTTTAAATGGATCCCAGAGACTTTTGACGAATCCAGCAAATACTAATACACACTCTAGTAGTTAATGGAGATTATTTGGTGTCATCTGGTCAGTCAGTGCAATGTCTTTTACATCAGAGGCCATAATGTAAAAAAAAGAAATACAAAAAGGAAATTTAATCTAAGTTGAAGGCAGAATCTACATTAATTACAACAAAATAAAAAATGTTATTTTTTTAATTATTGTATGTTTGCATCTGTTTTTGTCTTTGTTTACTCCAGCATGGTGCCTTAGGCTTCTCCCAGTTCTCCTGTTCTTCATCTCCTTTGTCACATACTACTGTTCCTATGCCATACTCCAGAGGTAATTGCACACATGCTAACACAGTCGAGTCTTTCTTCCTTCGTTCCTTCTTGGTTACTCTTGTATTGAGGTCACACAATCACAGAAATTGCCCATTTCTGGTAAAAAGTAATCTCATGAGGTTTGTGTGGTGCTGAGTCACTGAAAGTTAAGAGCACAACCTACTTTCTGATCATCAAGTGGTCTGAGCTGCTGGTCAGCTGAGGCCCGCACACATGCCCACTCTTGCACATTTTGAGTGTTTTGGACCCGCTTACTGGCACATTGCTTTTTTTTTTTATATGGACTTAGCAGCACTTTTCATGCCAGCTGTGGTAATTGTCTGTGTTTCAGCTACGGAGGCAACAGCAAGTTTCTGAACAGTAGCAAGTCGCTGTGTGGTGGCTGGCTTACCCAGAAGAAGTGGGAAAGCCTTAACTTTAAGTGAGTAATGGCATGTCTGTGTTTTTATTTTTCTTACAAACGGGAGGGAGTGGATTGGTAATTAAAGGAGGACGGTGTGCCAACATTTTTCTTTGAACAGAAGGTGCCAGGCTCCTTGGTACTGGACTGAAGAAAAGCACATTTCAGGGAAAAAGAATCAAACTTAGCAACATTGATGAAGTTGGTGAGAGGAAGAGTGAATGTAAAAATCAATATTGGCTGAGAGTTTAATCTTGATAAAGATGTTCATAAGAAGAGCACATTGTTTGTTAAGTAATCATTATAATCTAACATGCCCCAGCCCCTCCTCATTCATTTTTCTCTCGCTGTATTATCAGTTTGTTCAGCTGTACAGTTACTGGACTTTTTGTGGACTCTGCTCTGTCCCCAAATTCTGATATGGTCTCCATCTGTGCTTTGTCCCAACCTCGTCACTGGTCACTGTTTCTGTCTTCGGCCCATTAGACCTTCTGCAGTCTGCCCTTTGACCTTTAAAATGGTTAAAAGTCATAATCCCTGTGTTTACCCATGTAAAAGAACCGGATTTGTATTAGCTTGTTGTTCCCTTCTTCTTCAAATTCGAAATCAGTCATTACAGCCACAAGGAGGCCTCCCAGGCAATCACAGTGACATTTCTCTAATTAGACCGCTCCCTGGGGATTTATCCTGATCTCCCGTGGAGAGCTAGCTGGCACACGAGGGTAATAAATGTCTGAGAAACTCACTGTCAAAGACAGTAGGTCATAAACAGCTGGAGTTTGAAGCCAGCGAACACAGAAAAGCAACTGTTCCACATATTACAACCTGCCACATTTGTCTTACTCCACAGGCTCTGTGAGTGTTATTGTTTTCTTTTCCCTTTCCTCAGCAGAGAAAGGCCAACAGAGGAGTTTAATGAGGGAAATTGCAATTCAATGACATCATATAAATGGCTGATTTTCTTATAATGAGCCTGGTTTACCTGCTTAATGGATACCAGAACATTTGGTTAAGTTAATGCATCAGTCAGGCAGTTTTTCATGTCCAAGCATGAATGCTGTACAGCTTGGCAACACAGATGGTATTGTCTATTGTGTGGTTTATTAGTTACTTATGCCAAAAACACTCTGAGCAGTTTTCTTCATCGCTGCTCACTTAGCCACAAAACCTCCTGTAACATAATTCATCTTTGCAGTGAAACCCGGCACAGTGCGATATTATTCTGTAATTTGTTCTCTGACACTTCTTGTGCAGCATTAGCAGACAGACGCAGCTCTTTCTGAGACTGGAGGATTTCTTTTGGCAGGAGTATTTGTCAGACCTGGCATTACCCTATGGCATCAAAGGCAGTGGTATGTAGAGTTTGCACTGTGCTGTATTCTGTGTTATTTCTGCTCAGTGTGCTTCAGTTTTCTAGCTTGATCAGGACCACAGATTGAATTATGTGAATTACAAATTATGTGCTTAAAGTTTTCAAACAATCTTACCTTCAGAACTGCTCCTTTCTCCTCTTTCCCTCCCAGAGCTGCTGCTACTGAAAGTTCTTGCTGTAACTGCAAATTATCAGCTGCCAGCCAACATTGAAGCGTAAGCATGTTTTAGCCAACTTGGGAAATTATGCAAAATCTCATTATTTTATTCCTGTAAAGTTTATATTTTATTTTTTAGATGTTGTCAGTTTTCTTTTTTATTTTACTCATAATGATTAACGAGGATTGATGCCAAAAATATCTAATCAGCTATAACAGAAAACAATTTCCAAACAGAGAGATTGTTTCCTACAGCGCTCAGAAAACCCCCTCGGGTGCTGACGTTCCAGTAGTGATAAGTTCTCAGTTTTATCTCTAGAGAGGCATTTTGTTTCTAATTGTAACAAGACGATAAAACACTCATCTCAGGACCCGTGGGAAAGAAAACGATGAACACAAATGTGCCATGTTTTCACGGTGTGTGTATGTGTGTGTGTGTGTGTGTGTGTGTGTGTGTGTGTGTGTGGTGTTTTTCCCTACAGCCTTGAATGCAGAACCTGTGTCGTCATAGGCAACGGCTTTGCCATTAAAAACAGCTCCTTGGGAAGCATCATCAATAAATATGACGTGGTCATTCGGTAAGAAAGAATAACACCACACAAAAGTTTTAGTGCAGTTATGTTTAGTTTGTCTCTGGAAAAACTACTGAACAAATCTCAATGTATTTTTTGTTTATTGTTAGTATTATTGTTGCTATTGTTATTATTATTATTTTGTATGTATTTATTTGCTTCATTTCCTGAAATAGGCTGTTACCTAAAGAACAAAAATATTGTCTGGCCAGGACAAAAATCCTTATCTCTTATTATAGCCAAATGTTTCAGGATGATAAAAGCTGGAAACTCTGAGTTTGTTATCTTCACTTGTTAAATAAGGGAGTCAACGTCAGCTCTGAGTCAGTTACCATAGTACCAGACTCTGTGAACATAACCTGATCGCTGGCAGGTTTTTTTCAACAAACCCTGAGTTTCTCTGTATCTCCTCTGCCTCCTGCTGAGCCTGAAGTCAAAGTGATTAACATATTTCTTCACTGGGAGATGAATGTGAGACAGCAATTACATGTGTTTTCACCCTCTGAATACTACGTTGTGTTACTGTCCCCTTTTTTGAATAGGTTTCTATAAAATCTCATGTGTAAAGTGAAAAATTACAATTACATGATATCATGAAATTTTACATTTTCAACTCAAGGCTTTTTAATATTATCAATATTCTAAGGAGAAAAGAAACAGTTGACCCCCGATCTCCATCAATATACTATCAATTATCAGAACAACTTTCTTCGACATCTTTGATATTACACCACAGACAGTCAAATTCAAACCAGAGACAATTTTCTGTGTTGTTTTTTTTTTTCCTTATAACTTTGGCAACACAAACCGTATTTTTCGGACTATTGAGCGCACCTGTCTATAAGCCACTATTGAATTTATTCGAACAGTTTCATGTGGTCCTCTCTGACCGGGTCTGATGTGACGACGCTAAATGTATCGGCGGCACGGAGCTTGCTAGCTTGTAAAAAGCTAACAAGCTTCGTGCCGCTAATACATGAGAAACACCGGTGTTTAAGTTCAAAGCGTCGGAAAAAGATAGCGGCTTATAGTCCGGATAATACGGTAATTTATTTAAATAAAACTGAAATATTTGCTTTATCTATTTTTATACTTAATGTTGAGGAACTTGAAGTATACGTTGTTCTCATAAGATTACAAATACATTTAAATAAAATTTATTTTCAGCAGCACTCCACCATGTAATACCTGTAATATTAAAACTAAGTGAAGATGAATGGTCAGAATACTACATTCAAACTTATGTACTGATACAGTCAATAATTCAGTCGTTGCTGCAGCTGTTTCCCTTTTAACATTTCAGTGTTTTCTATTGGACATAAGCAGCGGCAACACCTCTAACCTCTGTTTGTTTTCATCGGTTGCCATGGTGAATCATCGTATCAGAGCTCCATTGATGATAGCTTTGAGGCACACGCTTAACTCAATTACAGCAAACTCAGTTGTTGATTTAACCAACTCAGAGCAGTGATGCTGGAAGAGAAAACTCTGAGTAAGTCAACTCATAGCTCATGGTTAGACTCAGAGTTTGTTGAACCTCCTTTCTGGAGTGCTCCCCAGTACTGCTGGATGATGACTCGAAGGAAGTGTGTACTTTCTGTGCTTTTGAGATAAACTTCACACAGTGGAGAGGAAACACCATATGTTTCTGGCTCCAGTCAAAGTTGCACATTTTTGAGGGTTGCTTTTTTTTCCACATATAACAAACTGTGACACTCAATGTAATAATAATAATACGTGAAACAAAACCAAACTTCTTCCTAACCACCATCATGTTTTATGACAGTTAAGACCCGAAATAATAAACAGACAGATCTTTGCTAGATGACCGTACAAATGGGGAGTTTTTTTTTCCCCCTAACCACTGAAATTAGGACCTAAATTCACTTGGCTGGAGAGTAATGATTGACAATATCCAACTGTGAACCATTGTCTAAGCAATTAGCAAAGTTGTGGGTCAAATCAAGTTCTTTAAAGGAGAAAAGAAAGCATTTAGTTTACTCAGGGACAAAGGCACTTTGCAAATCTGACTTTACAGCCTTGGAATGAACACATGCATTCTGAGTTTTTATAAGCCTCTTTAAACAGCCAGAATTTGGCCTGGCCACAATGCATTTTTTCTCCCACCCCTCCACCCGCCCTTCCTCCTCCCTCACATGTCTCCCTCTCTTCTCAGAAGCTAATGGTTTCCTGGCCAAGTAGAGTAAGGTTATTGACATTCAGGATTCAATGCATGCCTGGGAGTTTGACGTCATCTGGCTGGATATGTCATAGAAACACCACTAGACCTTTTTTTAAAGCCTGCTGAGACTTAAGTTTCCAAAGTGCAGGCTAATCATTTATCCAAACAAGGCCTCAATTTGTGCTACTGTGTCAACTAATTGGTCCAAGACTGAGTTATGATGTGATTTTAGAAGCTGTTTGAAGAGTTTCTTGAATTTGAAACCCTGGATATTCCTGTACTTGGGCTTGTGTTGAACATCACCATCACCTGGTCGCAACAATCAAACATTTAAAACAAGATCAGCTTCAACACAGCTGCTTTTCCACCAAGAAGAACCAGGTGCTAGTTCAGTGCTGGTGCTTAGTTGGTTCAAATGTCGTTCCTCCTGTGAATCGCTTTGCTTTTCGATTGGCAAGGAGCCAAGTTGGAGCCACATCATTGCGTCACTGTAAAACTTCGTCACTGCATATGTCGCCGTTTTAGTCTTTTTCAGCCAACAACTGCTGCTGCGTCCCAGCCGCTTCTTGTAGCCTTTTTTGAGTTTTTTCAGTTTAATAAGGAGCCGATCGAGGCTCCGCGCATATCCAGCTACAGCCACCTCCTGCTGAATCCTCTTGAAGACCGGCTTGGTCCAAGAGGCTCCCTCTAACTGCCCCTGGACTTCAGTAGAAGACCACAGTGCCAGGAAGCACTGGGTCTCTAGCCTGACCAATCAGACCCTCCTACATTCTGTTCAAATGCAGAAGGGTCTGACACCGGAGACACAGCAAATCCCTTCATGAGCAAACTTTGGGACGGACCAATTACATGCCCCTGTTGTTGACGCGTCATACTGAGAAGCCGGGACAAGTGTTTCTCCCAAATCAAAACATTGAAAATGTCGGACATGGCTGCCGTACAAGTGTTTACTCCTGCTCTAGCTTCGGTTTTGCAAAAACTGGAAAAGATAGAATCTCGAAATCAACAGCTGTCGTTAATGTTAGTCCTCTCTCCTCCGTTTGCCATAGCTCCACTTGTTTGTTTTCGTGGTGCGGCTACACACGCTACACCATTTGACAGAATACGCTAACGTCATATCCGGTGTAGCGTCTCACACTTTGTGCGTCACATTCGACTTCTGTGATTGGTTCCCTCTCAGCTTGCTAAGCCCGCCCTCGAAATGAGAGACAGCAGTGCAGCTCCAGGCCCTCACGTCTTTGTAAGGTATTCTTTCAAAGCGTGTTGGGCCTGGTTGATCAGGTAACTGGGTCTACTCCTCAGACCATTGCTGCATATTTAGTTTTCATTGCACCGCACTACATGACGAGCGGTTCTGTGTTTCGTTGGTCACGATAAATCCACTCCCAGCCCCTGACATAGCTCTGGCCCAGCAAAGAGTTTCCACTTGCTAAGCACCTGGAGCCGGTACATACTGAACTAGCACTGGAACCAGCTCGGAGGAAAAGGGGTAGCCTATGGGAAGCTCTGGGAGGCTTGCCCTGTTTACTGGAGGTGGCAAATGCAACCATAATCCATTAGTCAGACCATAAGACCCTTCAATGCTCAAATACTTTCCAAAACTCATGATGTGAGTACATGATAAAACAACGAAAACACGTTTCTCTGTGAATTATTGCAGGAATGGCTGTCCGTAACTAAACAACCGTGAAAAATCTTGTGTGCCCCTGTCTCAGGTTGAATGACGCTCCAGTTAGAGGCTATGAGGAGGACGTGGGAAACAAGACCACTATGAGGTTCTTCTACCCGGAGTCCGCCTCCTCCAACCCTGGACTGCACAATGAGCCTGGCACACTTATGGTCCTGGTGCCTTTCAAACTGCAGGATCTACGGTGGCTCAAAGAGATCCTCTATAATGAGAAGAGGGTACAGAATATGTGTGAGAATGCACTCTCTCACACACAAACACACACACACACACACACACACACACACACACACACCCCTCTCGGCCCCACATAAACACACTCTGTTTAGTTTCTTTTCCAGCTCTTGCCAGTCATCCATATCAGGAGCAAATGCTTAAAAGGTTCAACAT